>CM074969.1:13533288-13552082 GCA_037577455.1 Pangasius macronema
CCCACTAGAGGATGTCAGGCCCTCAGGCCACCCTCATGAAGTCTCTTTCTGATTGTTTGGTCAGAGACATTCACACCTGCTGGAGGTCATTTTGTAGGGTTCTGACAGTGCTCATCCTGTTCCTCCTTCTGGCAATGGCATGTATTGATGTGCCATCCTGGAGGAGATGGACTGCCTGTGCAACCTCTATAGGGTCCAGGTATCGCCTCATGCTACCAGTAGTGACACTGACACTAGCCAAATGCAGAACTAGTGAAAAACAGTCAGAAAAGATGAGTAGGGAAAAAATGTGAGTGGCCTCCACTTGTAAAAGCATTCCTGTTTTGGGGGTCGTCTCATTGTTGCCCATCTAGTGCACCTGCTGTTAATTTCCTTAACACCAAAGCAGCTGAAACTGATTAACAACTCCCTCTGCTACTTAACTGACCAGATCAATATGCCAGGAGTTTAACTGACTTGATGCTATAACTGAACGCCTTTTCTGCTGCTCCTGTTAGGGGTCGCCACAGCGGATCATTGGTCCGCATATTTGATCTGGCACAGTTTTTACGTCGGATGCCCTCCCTGACTTATTTTTCCGGGCTTGGGACCGGCACTGAGAGCGCACTGTTGCACGCAACCCCAGTGGCTGGGGTTGGTTCCCTGGCCGGGAATCGAATCCAGGCCACAGCAGTGAGAGTGCTGTGGCCTAAACACTAGTCCACCAGGGACCCTAACTGACTTGATGCTATACTCTGATTAAAAAGTGTTCCTTTAATTTTTTTGAGCGGTGTATTAACATATTGTAAATTGTTTGAGTACCTGATAAGACATACAGTATAATTTATGACAGTATTTCTAAATTCGAGTCCTGCCTAAAGAGTAAGTGCTTCAGAGTCTAGAAATATGCTTATAAAATTTAAAACTGATTAAAACCTTGGCTGCATGTTTGACATCCCATATTAGGTTGCACAGAAGTACAAACCAAGGTGTGGCAATGTCACATCACAAAATGTCCTATAATGAGACTATATTATAATTAAAGTAAAATGAATTTTAACAAAGCAGTTAAAGTATGTCCAGGAATTTGATCACACTGAGGTAGCTTCCATCACTGTAAGTGATGTGTGGCTTATTTCTATAGCAAAAGTCTCTTTTGGCTCCTAAATAGTCCACATTTCCTTTAAACCAGACAAGTCTAAAATAGTAGAAATCCTTCTCATTTATCTTCAATAAGTGGATATCCTAAAGCGATACTCCAGTTATTTTGTATTAGATATATTAAAAGCTTGCGAAATCCCTCCTTCAGTTTACTGAGTTAGGTTCTGTCTATTGTATTGCCTTCTTCTAGAGGAAGGGAAGCTGTATGTGTGGGGCGATAACTCCGAAGGTCAAATTGGTTTGGGAAAGGAGGAAGGGACTTCCACTCCGCGTGAACTCTACGTAGGGAGACGGGTGACGTGGATTTCCTGCGGTTACTACCACTCTGCTTTTGTAACAGGTAAACTCACCGTAGCATACTTGCTATGACTTGAAGATGACGAATGAAAAATGTATCTAAAAAACTTTTTATATGCCAATAGACATGCGCCAGTTAGTTTCCTGCACCGTTTTCTGCCAAGTGACTTTATCTATTACTGGAGACATTTATTAACGATTATACCACAGTGCTGTTGAATTCTCGATTCTGGTTAGAAGGAATTGATTAATTTCCTATAACAGCATCTTTGACGGTAGTTCTAGCTGTAAGTCAAATCACAGGTTTATATTCATTTGCTCATTCTAATGATATTGTTTCTATAGTAACAGCTCATTCAAAGGGGATTGGTGGGTGTGTCGCATAATTCAGGACTAATAATAAGTGCATTAACAATGTGTTATATAACAAAAGACGTTGAGGTTTTCTGTATGGAGATACACTGTGCTTTATAGTGGTCGCCACAGGAGAGTGTTCAGGACCAGTTAAAAAAGTTGAAAAGGATGAGATACTTAAGTTCCTTATTAAATAAAAAATTGTAATTGTCAGCAAACTGCTGAGGTAACAATTCCCTAACCAGCCAGTCATTGATTATTGTTCTATAACTACATTGTGTTTTATTTCATACTTAATATGTGTGGAAGAAGCACTGGTCAGGCTTTTCAGCATTATTTCTATCCCTGTGACTCATGATCCATTACTGCTAACATCATTTCACTGGCCTTCAGTGGCCTTCAGTGGCCTGTGGTGCACAACATAATGCATCATTAACTTGAAAGAATGAAATGTACAGGTCACACTGCAGCTAGTTGCTAAGTAACAGCTGTGCGTTCCAGAGGACGGGGCGTTATTCACCTTTGGAGAGAGAGACAGTGGGAAGCTGGGACTGTCCACAGCACAGGTGCCCAATCACAAAGTGCCTCAGCAAGTGGAGGGCATCTGTGAACGGGTGCTGCAGGTGGCATGCGGGGGAGGCCACACGCTGGCACTCACAGGTACTACAACTGTGCACTTGTAGTGCCAAAAATATGCTTGATTTAGAACGTCATCTGTTAATTAGGGCCTGTCTGAATCCCTTTTTGTCTACTGTTATTCATTGTACTCTGTACTTTTTTGCTGATCCTTGATGTGTGTTCGTGTGTGTGTTTGTGATTGTACTCAGAGAAATATCTGTATTCCTTTGGCCTGGGACAGTTTGGCCAGCTGGGTCATGGCACCTTCACCTTTGAGTCCCGTTTGCCAAGAGTGGTGGAACATTTCCGCAAGGGAAGAGTAAAGAGCATAGCATGTGGAGAAAATCACAGTGCTGTTCTCACAGGTACTGCAAAGGTTCTGTCACTGTTCTGACACCAAAACTCTGCTTGTCTACTAAGCCATGTTCTGCTACATACATGCTATGTCTGTAGAGACATATTTTTTAATTTAGCATTCCTCTGATTTTATTTTTGCCTTTAATATTTTTGTGTGTTTTTACCTTCAGGTATGTTACTACCTATTTTCTGTTTTACAATTTATGTCCACAGTGCTGCTGAATTCTCTAATTTGATTGATTAGATTGGTCATGCTGGCTGTATAAACAGGTTTATACCGTAATAACTTACACAGACAGTCCACATAATCAAAGATTTATAATAAACACTGTAGGAGCATCTGTCAGCAGTGGCAGGTGGAACACAGGCACACAGAGAGAGAGATGATGGTTAACAACCCTCAGCGGGGCTCCTTTTTATTTACAAGATGCGGGAAAGGGCAGAGGAGCGTGAGGAGGAAAGGCTTCTCCCAGAGTCCGTACCTTCGTAAGAGAGCCTCTGCATTGCCCTGGCGTACTACTGCTCGCTGTTGCAACTGGAACAAGAAGTCCTGCAATGAGAAAAAACACCGGGTTATACAGGCATTGTTATCTTTAGCTTTTGCCATCCAAGGGGGCATGATTCATGACCAGGGTGATATGTCTGCCCGAGAGGTAGAACTGCAACTCCTCAATGGTCCACTTTATGGCCAGAACTTCTCATTCCACAGCAGCACAGCGCCGCTCTGTGGGAGTTCTTTCTAAACGTGATATAAATATTCTCTACTAAGTTCTCTTTCTCTGGTTCATTTCACTATTAACATCCTGGTATTTTTATAGATAAATAGTGAAATAGATTTGTTTTGATTTTTTTTATGTATAAATTGTGAAATAGATGTACATTTACTGCACCATATATTCCTGTGTTGAAAAATGTGCTGTTTATTTGTAGGAATGTAATCATGGAATGAATGCTCTTACTCTAATGTAAATGTGTTCTTTTCAGAGAGTGGACTTCTCTACACGTTTGGCGATGGCCGTCACGGAAAACTGGCTCTAGGAGAGGAGTACTTCGCCAACCAATTCAAACCAACACTTTGTCCACGATTCCTCAAATATAATGTGCAGGCTGTGGGTTTCATTATCTCGTCCTCTAAATCGTACGAGCTATCTTATCGTTATATATAAAGCATGTGCTCTGTCCTTGTGTTTGTTTGTTTTTTTTCCACTAGGTTACTTGTGGTGGGTGTCACATGGTAGTGTTGGCTAAACCTCGGCTCAGAAGGTCAGAAGATGTGATCCTAGAGGACAATGATGTGACTGAAGACCATCTGGAGAAGCTGCTCAGAGAGGCAGAGTCTCGACACGGTCTGAACAGAAGTCTCTCAGCCCGGGACCGACGCAGGGAGAGGGTGAGTCAATTTGTAACATCTGATTATAAGTATTAAAGTATAAATCTAATAAAATCAATCCTAACCAAAATACAAGCATATTTCTAATGTGTGTATGGTTTATGTGTAAACATTTCCAGTTCTAATTTTTTTTGTTTTTCTGATTCTGGTCCTGGGAATCGGATAGATGCCATCTCTAATAAACACTGTCTCTCCTCCTTTGTTAGGAGCGCTCTCCAGAGCAGTTTGGGATGATGTTCCGGACTCTTCCGCCTCTTAGTTCAGGTCACCTTAATGTGTCGCTGCCTGCTTCTAGTCAGACTTTACCCTCACAACTAATCAAGAGAACCACAAATGGCTTCCAGAGGAATGGCCTTCTCAGCAACAATGGTATTGAAGGCTTTTGAAAGTATTGAATCCTTTAATTAACACTGATGTGTTTGAAAGCTTTGTGCATTATATATGTATTTTGCTAGGCAAGGTCACAGAAGAACATGAAGTAGATGGGAAGACTCCTGTTGAAAACTATGAGGATAATGAAAGTGTGAAAGATTTGGGAGAAACCGCTGATTTATTAAATTTAGTGAGTACAAAAAGGAACGTTTTACCTTTATTGCATTACCTCATTAAAGACTATACATATGAGTATATACCTAAAACAGTGAATACTATAGGATAATTTACAATTGGTCATAATGCACTGTGATACACATTTTTATCTTTAGCATCCAGAGTGCAGTGTATATGCTATGATAGACATGATTATACATGATAAGTAGAGTATGACTGAAAGGGAAAATGCTGGTGTTGGATTTTCATGTTTTTTTTCTGCTTTAAAAGACTCATGTAATGAAGATGGATCCTGGTGAGAAGACTATTACTTTGTCTCCTGTTCAGAAGGTAAGCACTGGATTGAATCTGAGTGGTGTTTATAAAGGAATAATGATGCTTCCAGACAGATGTTCTGCATAATACAATTAAGTAATCCATCATCAACTACATAGAGAGGTATATTACCTCTCATTAACAAAAGACACATGCACATTTGGGAGTTCAGGGTTGTAAAGACCATGGACACTGGTCTACAGAGATGGACAAAAGTGATGTAATCAGATGAGTCGTCCTTCATCATATTCTCTACAAGTGGGTGAGTCTATGTATAGGAGAAGAAGAACACCACTGAGTGCTCGACCCCTTCAGTGAGCACACAAACAGCTTATGTTAGGTTATTTTCCCACTTGAGCTCCATCACTGTAGACGTATGGACAAAATATTCCCTGCAACATTTTTCGCTTGAGTTAAAAAAAAATAAAATAATGTAAAAAAAAAATCAGCTTTGTTAGTTCTACCCTCTATTCCAATACTGCTGTTGTTTACATTGCCATGGAGAAGCCACTGCCAATTTTCATGGGATGTGACATGACCATACAATTCTAATTAGCTAGAAAATTGGAATTTTTATAGGGATTCACAAGCACTGCAACACTCACAAATCCCATACTGCGGAGTTGGCTTGATTGGTAACATTACGGCTTGTGGTTTACAAAGTCTCCGGTTTGTGTCCCGCTCTAGGTGACTGCATTTTAGGCAGAGTCTCTTTGATCCGTCTCCGCACTTGGCTCCTTTCCAAACCATATATTGTCTTCCCGAACAAGCGGGCCCTGCGCAACACTCTTGAACATCAAATCGCCTAGCCCCATAACAGTATGTCCGCACCAACACTGGAACCAGCGGGTTTAGGACGGATAGTGGAAATTGTGGCTGGTCAGACCACTGCTCTGGGGAAGCATGAGCAAGCTCTGGCAGCACCGTTTTCAGAAATTTGGGGTGCGTCTGAGCGGGTTGCACAGATTCAGTCCATGTTGGAGCCCCAACCCACTTCCACAGTGGATGCAAATCAACTTCCCAACCCCAGCCCATGATACAGTCTCCCTCTACCCCTGCTGAGACAAGGTTGCCTGCTCCCCAGCCCTATGCTGGAGAAGCAGGGAAGTGTAACTCTTTTATAATGCAGTGTTCACTGGTGTTTGAAATGCAGCCCCCCCAGTTCCCATCTGAAGGGGCGAAGATCGCCTTTATGATTTCTCTCTTAACTGGAAGAGCGCAAGCATGGGCCACAGCAGTGTGGCAGAATAGATTAGCTGACCACCCTACTCTGGACTCATTTGTGTCAGCACTAAGGAGCACCTTTGACCATCCACTCACGGGGGAGAGGCATGACATCATCCCTTCTGCGGCTCCGTCAAGGTAGCCACTCCGTGGCTTATTATGCCGTGGAGTTTAGAACTCTCGCAGCGAGCTCAGGTTGGAATACCCGAGCTCTCCTAGCTGTATATGTGCAAGGCCTCTCTGAGGACTTAAAGGATGAACTGGCTACTCGTGACCCCCCTGATGATCTAGAAGCATTATATGATTTGTCAATCAGAATCGATAACCGCCTGTGTGAACGATGCAGGGAGCGCCGTTCAGCCCCAGTGAACATACTGGCTAACAAACACAGACAGGCTTCCAGTGGGCCTGAGTCCGATGGCTCTTCGGCACCGCTGGCTTGCCTCCTCACGAGAGGAAGCTTGTAGAATTGAGAATAGATGTTTGTATTGTGGGCAGACGGGTCACTGGCATTCATGTTGTCCCCGCCTGATGCCAAAAGGCCCCAGACACTGTTCCTCACCCGTCTGGCCTCTTCATTCCTGTCGTCATTGATTGGGGAGAAGGCAAAGAAACCAGTCTGCAGGCCTTCATTGACTCAGGGGCGGCTGACAATTTCATGGATGAGACTCTAGTCAAGAGACTAGGGTTGCTAGTAGACCCACTTCCCCATCCCATACCCGTCTTCGCACTTGACGGGCGACCATTAGGCTCGGGACCCATAACCACCCAAACGTCACCGGTCACACTAGAGTTAGGTCACCACACAGAATGACTGACCTTCTATGTGACTTCTATGTGACTCAGGGTACCTGAGTTGTGCCTAATGCTTGGGTTCCCTTGGCTTCAAGCACATAACCCCCACATTGATTGGTCTACCAGGTCCGTTTCTGTTTGGGGCTCTAGGTGTTCCCAGAGCTGCCTCAAAGGAACACACACCCTACCTCCAACTACTGTGGAACCAGTAGATTTATCCCACATGCCCTAAGATTATTGGAACCTCCAAACAAAAGGCCCAGACAGTGCCGCCCCACAGGTCCTTTGATTGTGCGATCAAGCTACTACCAGGAGCTGCTCCGCCAAGGCACAGGTTATTCTCCTTGTCACCCCCAGAACAACAAGCCATGGAGGACTATATTAAAGAGGCCCTGTCCTTGTGGTTTATCTGGCCATCCACCTCCCCTGCAGGGGCGGGGTTCTTTTTGTCAAGAAAAAATTTAGGGGATCTGCGGCCTTGCATTGATTACCGCAGCCTTAATGCTGTGACGCAGAAGGATAGGTACCCACTGTCTTTGATGAATTCTGCATTTGAGCGCCTGCAGAAGGCAAAGCTTTTCTCAAAACCGGATCTACATAGTGCAGTAGAGCCAGTAGGCCCAGTTTCACAAGCACTGCAACACTCACAAGTCCCATACTGTGGCGTTAGCTCAGCGGGTAACATTACGGCTTGCAGTTCACAGCCTCTCTGGTTCTAGACGGCCACATTTTAGGCGGAGTCTTTTTGATCCGTCTCCGCACTTGGCTCCTTTCCACACCATANCCGGACAAGCGGGCCCTGCGCGACACTCTTGAACATCAAATCGCCTAGCCCCATAACAGTTAAGGTTATGTGTCTATCTATTTATATATCTGTCTATATATCTATCTAAAGGTATAACAAACAGGTCTCATTTTAATGCTCACATGTTCTTCCCATTAGCATGGACCTTTCTTTAACTCACTCTATAGCATTTATTTATTTTATGTTTTTCATCTTTGTGTTTATTCTGCACTCATTCTTCTTGCACTGCATGTTCACTCAATTCTCACTCTTTCATTTTCCCTTCTGCTGCCGGGGGCTTGGATAGAAGAAGGTTAAAGCTGGGGAAAAGCGCAGTAAGGTGGTGGAGCAGCTTATACAAGACCCTGCCTCTGATAATGAGTCATGCAAGGCCCTGCCTAGTGAGTTACTAAGAAGTCACAGTGGCAAATCACAGTTTGGGGAAAGTCAATACCCACGCATTCCATACCAAAGTTCTCAGAGCTGGGACAGTGATAAAGGGAATGCTGTGAAGGAAAGTAGGCTTATAAGTCATACAGAGAGGAAACATAGAACTAAAACCAAGAGCCGGCCAAAGTCTAAGTCTAAGCCTGACTTGCAAAGCCAACTAATTGAGATTAAGCCCAAAGCTAAAGCCCAGCCAGGTCAAGAGGACTTATGCAAGTCTGAGGTAAAAGCATATTCTAGTAACGTAAAAGGCACTGAGACAGAGACTGAGAAAGAAGTTTATAAATCAGAAGAAAAGGCTAAACGTTTTAGACAAAGGGATTTAGACAAAGCTGGATCCAAAACAAGGTCAGTGGACAAAAGACAGCGACAAGCCAGTGAGGAAAGGAGGCAAGAGCTGCCTCGAGAGGTTTCTGTTCAAATCACACAGGTGAAACACATGCCTGCAGAGTCTGAAAACAGAGCAGTGAAGGTGAAAAGCAAGCCAATAGTTGTGCAAAGCAAATTACCAGACAATACCATTGAGCATGACCTAAAAACTTGGGATGGCAGCACTAGTAGTGAACAGTATAACCAAGCAGAGGTACCAACCAAGAAGACCCAGTCTACCAAACCCAAGCGCAACATGGACACACAAAAAGCAGCCAGTTCAACAGACAGCATAAGTTCACAATCAGAGAACACACTGCCAAGCTCTCTCATGGGGGTGACATCACTAACAGAGGACCTGCCAACTGAGAGTCCTGTGCGTCTTCTGAAAGAGGTAGCCTCCAGTCAGTTCCTGTCCCGAGTAACATCTATCAGCTTCTCACAAACTAGTGGGCAGAGTCCAAACACACTGGACGAACAGACTCTTTCAAATGCTACCTCGATCAGTGAGGCTCCAGAGAAGAATGTAAGCAAAAGGACGGCGGTTACCATTAATGTAATGCCTGTACCTGCAGCTTCAGATGAGGAAACTGAGAGGAGCATGTCTCAGTACCGGTCTGAGGAGAAAATTGAAGATAAAGGAGGACAGAGTGAGAGGGATGAGATTGGTCAGTTGTCACAAGAGGAAGAAAAGGAGGATGAGAGTAGAGGGATGACGGACAGTGAACGATCGGCGATAGGAAGGAAGAGCAGCAGTGTGGAATATGCTAAAGTAGGAAGTAAAAGTGTTGACCAGGTAACAAACAATGATGGTGAAGAGCAAGATGACATGACTTGGAGAGTGTCGAATGAAGACGAGGAGAGTGAAGGAGAAGAGAAAGAGGAGAAAAGTAAGACTGAATCAGAGAAAGGAAAAGAGATTGAGACAGAGCCTGAGGAAGAAGAGAGCAGTCATGTTATGGAGGAAAGAGACGACAAAGAAGCAAGTGAGACTCAGAATGTGGAGCAAGAAGAGGAAGAAAGCATAATGAGCTGTGGTGAAGAAGAGAGCACTAACGAATCGAATGGAGAGGTAGAAAGCCAGAGCAGTGAGCCAGAAGAGGAGGAAAGTGAGGAAGAGAGTAAACGTTCTAAATCTGAAAGTGTTAGTGAAACTAAGGATGGAAGTGAAGAGGAAGAAGCAGGAGAAGAAGAAAAGAATAGTTCCGAAGAGGAGAAGGGGTCTGTCTGGAAAGAAGAAAATGAGACAGAGGATGAAGAGGAAAGTGGAAACGAAAGTGAGGCAGAGGGAGACACGGCAGAGGGTGGGAGTGAGGAAGAAGAACAGGGGAGTTGGATGGAAGAGCAGGAAAGTGAAGGACAGAAAGAGAGTAAGAAAGATGAGAGTGAGGAAGGAGAGGAGAGTGAAGCAGGAATGGATGGCACTGAGGAAGAAGAGGAGGAGAGTGAAGCAGGGAAGGAAGAGAGTGAGGAAGAAGAGGAGGAGAGCGAAGCAGGAAAGGAAGAGAGTGAGGAAGAAGAGGAGGAGAGTGAAGCAGGAAAGGATGAGAGTGAGAAAGAAGAGGAAGAGAGTGAAGCAGGAATGGAAGAGAGTGAGGAAGAAGAGGAGGAGAGTGAAGCAGGAAAGGAAGAGAGTGAGGAAGAAAAGGAGGAGGGTGAGGAAGAAGAGGAGGAGAGTGAAGCAGGAAAGGAAGAGAGTGAGGAAGAAGAGGAGGATGATGAAGAAGAGGAGGAGAGTGATGCAGGAAAGGAAGAGAGTGAAGAAGAAGAGGAGGAGAGTGAAGCAGGAAAGGAAGAGAGTGAAGAAGAAGAGGAGGAGAGTGAAGCAGGAAAGGAAGAGAGTGAGGAAGAAGAGGAGGAGGGTGAGGAAGAAGAGGAGCAGAGTGAAGCAGGAAAGGGAGCGAGTGAGGACGAGGAGAGTGATGAAGATGAGGAGGAGAGTAAAGCAGGAAAGGAAGAAGGTGAGGAAGAAGATGAGGGAATGGAAGGAGAAACAGATGATGAACAGGAGGACAGTGAGGGAGAGGAAAAGGAGAGCGGTGACAGAGAGGAAGAAAGCGGAGAAGAAGAAGAAGAAGAAGAAGAAGGTGAAGATAACGAAGCAGAGAAAGATGTAGTAGAAGAATCAGAGGANGAAGAGAATGAAGATAAAGAGAGTGAAGCAGGGAAGGCAGAAGAAGAGGAGGAAGGAGGTGAGCAAGCAGGAGAGGACGAAGATGATGAAGAAGAAGAGGGAGACCAAGAGGATAAAGTGGGAGAGGAAGCTGCAGAAGAAGAAGAAGAACCTAAGAAGAAACGAAAAGGAAATGAAAAGCCATCTTTTGTATCAAAGCAAGAGGCCTCAAAGAGTAAAAAAGGTCCAGCTAGGAAGCGCCGGTCGAACCCTGAGTCTCAGGAGCCGCGACAGTTCTGGGATGATATTCTCCCTCAGTACCTCAACTTAAAATAACTCCTACCCTCTTCCACTCTCTCACTGTGATGAATATACGTTATTTCTGTACATATGTTTCATTTTTCTCAGCCATTTCATTCAAAAGCTTTTATGTGTGCTTCCACTGAGTGGAAAAAAATGGTCTCATTGTGGGAATGTTTATAATGCCTTACAGCTGTTTATGTACATCATCTTCAGCTCCTAATTACTACAGTGTATTTCTGCTGCTGCTTGTGTACTCATTTGTCTGCTTATCTTCTGCATTGAATAGCTTCTTGTGAATTTCCTGATTGGATAAGATTGCTCAAAAGCAATGAATTTGATGAATTAAACTCCTTCTTATTTTCATTTTTTCAGTTACATTAATTCTTTGGCATCTTTGGAATGGCTCTGTTTGGTTAGTCAGTGCTAATCTTTTGTCACCTTCTTCCATACAAATCATTTGCTGAGAATCTACTGTATATCTATCCTGTTAACACTATGCAATATTTTAAACAATGGATAAGTAAATAATGAATAAATGCACTGAGCACTTATGTGGGTGATATGTATGTTATACCATGACGTTATAACACTGCTGAACGTTCAAGAAATGCGGAGCAATAAAAGAAGTGGAATGAGTGGATTGCAATTTAAGGTGAGAATTTTCTACCCTTAGCGGATGAGCAAGCGTAGATCCGTTTCTAGCATCACCTTGTGTGTTTTGTCCTCCCACTACATGCTAGCACATTTCCGAATGTCCCTTGCCTCCTTGCTTTGACCCCCTATCCCCCCCCCAAAAAGGCCACTACTATCCACGAATGTATTCATTTATTGTAAATGCTTTATGCCACAGTATTCTTATCATCTTCCTTTTTTGGTCCTCGGCAGATCAATGACCACAAGAGCATAGAGTTCAGCGATGACGAGACAACTGGAGAGGAAGAGCAGACAGAAGATGAAGAGGATGATGAAGAAGATGATTTGGAAGAGGAGAATGATGAAGAGAAGGAGCAGTGTGAGAAAGAAGAAAATAAAGAGCCAGTGGAAAAAACAAAGCAGCAACCGATCAGTGTAATCCAGCCAACACCTCAGGTGATCGGAACCCTTAAATATAAAACAGCTTCTATAAAAAAAATTTAAAAATAAAAAAAATAATAAGTTAGTAGAACTCTCTTCTGGAAATATGATGGGGCACACACATCTATGGGAAAGTGTCAACATTAGCCTTGATTTGTAATAAGCATTAAAGTTGTGGTGGCCAATTCCAGTTTAAATGACTCCATTATTCAGGACCTAATTACTGTAGGCACTGAAACAGAAAACTAAATCAATTAATAGGTATAGCTGCATGTTCAGGTTTTCATATTAATATTGTACAGTGAACTTGCCATGTTAAAGTAGTTACTACTTGTTATTAAATCATAATGACTGGATCTATTCGATGTAGGTAAAGAATGATGTAGAAGAGGCAACTGTACCTGATGGACCAGACAAAGGTAACTAATTATCAGGATTACAGTTTCATATGTTTTTTTTAAATAATTTTTTTATATTCTTTTTGGGTCGAAATTGGCTTCAATTGGACTGTGATGCCTGGAATGAGTATAGTGTGCCTATTACAATAAAATAATGACATAAAAATATGAAATATATACCGGGTGGGGTGGGGCACAGTGGAGTAATGGGTAGCATTGAAGGTTTGGGTTATGGTCCATGTTCTCCGCATGGTGAGGTCCTCCGGTTCCCTCCCACCTCCCAAATCCATGCCAGGAGGTGGATTGGCCACTTGAAATTTCCCCTAGGTGTGAAGGAACGTGTGAATGTGTGTGTGCACGGTGCTCTGCGATAGCCTGGTGTCCCACACAAGAGATATTACCTCCTCCAGACCCACAGTGACCCTGACCAGGGTAAAGCGAAATGAATAAATATACACTGGTTTTAGAAGCAATTTTCTTGCATAACAGATGGAGGACTTCTGTCTGATTCTGTCTGGTGTTTCTCTGAAATCACCAGACAAATGTAATACACAGCAGTTCTTTTTTTTACTACCTCTCATCAAGGCTGTCTGGTCTTTTATCGGCAGACAGCATTGTGCCTAAGAGAACTGATGCTGTTTTATTTTATTTTGAAAGCAAAGGCAAATTTGATTTCATTTCAGTTTTTTTTTAAAGTGAAGATGCAAGTTGTTTTTACCTTTTTACCACTTATTATGTTAATATGATACTTAGAAACATTTCATTTAATTATGTCTGAAGCTCTCTATGCTTTATTATGCTTATTTATTATGTTTTATTTCCTTTAGTCATTTCGATGTGCCAGTATTCAACACATGTAATTTGAATATTTATAGATTCTGAGGATAAAGACACTTCTTGTCCACTTATTGAGGAGAAGCTACAAAACCAAAATGAGGCCAAGCAGGAGAGACCAAAGCGCTTATTTGGATCAAACAGCAAGGTATTGGAATCAGGTTAAACTTCCCGAGATGTGCTGCTGTTGTAAAGACAAAATATAATGTATTTTCTAAAATAAAAGGAGGATAATGATGATGATGATGATGATGATGATGATGATGATGATGATGATGGTGATAGTTTCAAGCTCCTGAGTGGAACAACAGACCAATCATACCATGACACTGACCAATCATACATATCTTTGAGCTCATGTATGAGGAAGAGGGTGGATAGAGCTTTCCTGTGAGTGTGTTATGCTGCCCTGTGACCTTGGAGGAAGCACAGGTTAGCCAGTTGGTAACTGTCGTATGATAGGTGAGAGATAGCTGATGAGTGGGAATTGGCAGGTGACCAAACTGGGGACAAATTCTGTAGCATCAATACACAAACCACATTAAAGTATTTTTTGTTGCTGCTATTTTATGTCTTCAGATCTCTCTTTTCAAGCGGAGGTCTTCCACCAAAAAGGAAAAATCAGAAGCCCCAGTGGAGGAGAGCAGCTTGGCTGAGAAAGCCTCCAGCTCAGACAGTGGCGATGTGGAGCAGAACAGTAGTGCTGAAGCCTCTGACTCTCGGCCTGTCCGATCCCGCTCAGCCACCTGCACTCTCTTCTGACTCCATCCAAAAACCAGCAGCTTCTAGTCCTGCTTCTGAAGGATGTCTCCACTAACCCAGTATTAGAACAAGGAAAACACAGAACCCAGAAGTGTTTGCTCTGATCGGGACTGACAACTTGTAGAGGCTTTCATCTTTATGTGGCAGACGACAAAGCGGGTCACGACCCAATTTCTGGATACCCGAAATGTAAACAACAGCCATAATGTGCCTTGTAAAGTAAACTCTACACAAGCATTGACTGTAACTCAAGAGATCTGGGACATTTTCCAAAGCACTATGGATAGCCATGTGCAGTTTGGGATTTCTTGACACTTTTATCGTGTTTATTATGATATTTCTGTCATATGATTGCATTTTGTGATATTTTGTGCTTCATAGTGGCTTAGCTGTGAGGGAAATATAACATAAAATGAAGTTTGAAATGTAGTTTCGAAAAACTACAACAACTATTTATTTGTCATTTGAAAATATTACTGCACCTTTGCACTTTTGAGTGATTTTTGAACTTTTCACTGTCGTTGGATTTTTTTTTCTTATTCTTTGACAGATTGTATGAAATGTGTAATAAGTAAAAGGAATTCAGTGAATTCAGCCCGTGTTTTTCATTCTTAGAAACTGATTTTTTTTTTTCCCTCCTATTTGACCTTTAAGCAGCCAATATTCATTATGCTTTCAGTCATGGAAATGTTTACATGTAACACACAGCTTGATGGAACTGCTTCATGTCAGTTATGAGCTGCCCCTGAAATGGACATATGAACAATTTACCAGTAAACCTCTTGTGCAGAGTGAGAGAATGTTAACATGCTAACTCTAGTTAAACTCTATAGATATCGCTGTAGTTCTTGGGGCGGAGCTTTGATTACGTGACTGGGGGCGGAGTCAGTAAAACCATTCGCATCATTCAGACTCCACCTACTTAACCTTTACCGACCTAATCCCGACATACTGTAGTTTGATTTTTTTTTTTTTTCATTTTAAAGGAGCCTATCATTACTTTAAATTGGTGTCTTATATGTAAAATTAAAAGGTAAAAAAAGCGCTATGTAATTATGGATGACTGTCTCTAGGTGGCGCTGCACCAAAACACTGAACCATACAGTGAACAGGGACGGAGTTCTGCGCGTGCGCACTATGTCACGCATGCGCACTGCGACTCGCCACCCGGGTGCTGAATCGCGCAGTGACAAACCCTTCTGCTGTCTTCACATTTTCCTCATTTACTCGCTTTTACAGGGAAATAATGGAGGAGTTCAGTTCTGGAGATGAGGTAAAGCTGCGTAAACGTGTTGACTGACAGGCAGAAAGCAAAATCTATTTCACACACAGAGACCAGAGCTCAAAAACAGCTGGCGTCAGACAGTTCAATCGCATAATTAATCAAATAACATGATGATATAAGTTTAAGGAGTTAAAATGCTATCATTAGTGTAATATTTAAGTCAGAAAAGCGGTTTATTGTGAACAGCAATATTGTGATCCGCTGCAGTCGTGTAGAATCGGGATTTCCGGGTGTGGCTGAGTGACGTTGCTATGGAGAATGTTTGGTTATGAAAAGAGAGCGGTGCGTGACTAGCAACAAACCTGAGTCTGAAATAGTTCCCTTACTCCATACTCACTCTCACCTACTCCCTATCCCCTGCTTCCTATTCCCTACTCCCTACTCCCTATCCCCTGTCCCCTACTACTTTTTTCCTATCCCCTACTTCCTATTCCCTGTCCCTTATCCTCTGTCCCCTACTACTTTCTCCCTATCCCCTACTACTTTCTCCCTATCCCCTACTCCCTATCCCCTACTTCCTACTCCCTGTCCTTTATCCTCTGTCCCCTACTTCCTACTCCCTGTCCCTTATCCCCTGTCCCCTACTACTTTCTCCCTATCCCTTACTCCCTATCCCTTACTCCCTATCCCCTAGTCCATATCCCCTACTTCCTACTCCCTGTCCCTTATCATCTGTCCCCTACTACTTTTTCCCTATCCCTTACTTCCTATCCCCTACTCCATATCCCCTACTTTCTACTCCCTGTCCCTTATCCCCTATCCCCTACTACCTACTGCCTATCCAGTACTCCCTATCCCCTACTTCCTACTCCCTGTCCCTTATCCCCTGTCCCCTACTATTTTCTCCCTATTCCCTACTCCATATCCCCTACTACTTACTCCCTATCCCTTACTCCCTATCCCCTGCTACTTTCTCCCTATCCCTTACTCTCTGTCCCCTACTCCCTATTCCCTACCCCTAGTCCCCTACTTCCTTACATAGTGCATTCTGGGTGTTCAAGATTCCTAACCCTGAGCTGGAGTAATCCATCTCCTGAATATTTTTAGTGTTTCCCTGCTTTCTGAGTTGTTGTGGTGTGTGTGTGTGTGTGTGTGGGTGTGTGTGTGTATTATTTAGTTATCATGGTTGTAAAATAAGATAATCTAAACCTAAAAACAATTCTAAATAATATTAACTTTAATAAATCCAGGAAGTTCTGCTATTATTATGCACTGTATTTCAAATCTACATCTAAATCTTCATCTGGATGAACAAACGTGCCTAAAGTTTCTAATGTTCAGTGTGTACGGTGACCGCGGTTACAATAGCGAGCTATTATTATAAAGATCATGTGTGTTTGGAAGCTCTGAGTAAAGATGTAGGAACAGCACGGCATGTTATTGAGTCCTGACAGAAACGAGCAGGAGTGATTTCATCATCTCTATGTTTTGTCTTTCTTTTACGTAGGTGGGATTCAGTCCTGATGATGCAAGTAACGCAGTAAAAGAGGTAAGAAAACGGCATTAAATCCACTCGTTCTGTCCTGGATGATGTGTACAAGATGTTTTCTGCTCTGAATGAATAGCTTCATTATGTATCAGATCCCAGGTCTAACCAAGTTCTGAAGGATTAGCAATTTTAAAAACACACTTTATTTACCTGTGTGTGTGTGTGTGTGTGTGTGTGTGTGTGTGTGTGTGTGTTGGGCAGTGCATTGAGGGTGTAATTGGAGGCGTGGATTACAGCCAAAACAAAGTGAACCAGTGGACGGCGAGCGTTGTAGAGCACTCTCTCACTCAGCTGGTTAAACAGGGGAAAGCTTTTAAGTACATCGGTAATGATGTCATCATTTGTGTAAGAATTAAACATTTTGCATAAAAATATCCGGACGTATTCTAAACTGTGAGTGTGTGTGTGTGTGTGTGCGCATGTCCTTTAGTTAACTGCGCTATAATGCAGAAGAGTGGCGCAGGACTCCACACGGCCAACTCCTGTTACTGGGACACCACCACTGATGGTAAGTGACGGGGGCGGGGTTTAGGAATGTGTTTAACCTTCCGTGCACAAAATATGGAGAATTCTGTTGCATTAGTGCTGAGTATAGCTACCTTTTAGATGCCTTAGGGAGTTAAAAGGACATTTAAAGGACGCTGGACACAGAGGCGGTTTGGGTTTGGCATTTCCATACAATCCGAGTCCAGCTCGAAGAAGGACTTTTAATGGAGTAGTTATAGTTAGGGCTTTGGCGTGGAATAATATGGAAAATCCACTGTATGATAACCGTATGACACAATACCTCAGTTATCAGTGTCTCTTTACAGACTCTTTGTTTTTGGATTGTTGTTAATTCGTATGTAAAAACAATGTAGCTTAATTTTCCATCAGCTTAAGATCAGTCAGCTTGACCCTAGCTGGTTCGTCTGAAATTGTAAAATATGCTCATTAACATACACAAAAGCTGTTTAATCAATTGCGTAAACATCAGGCGGAGTAAATATCACTAAGCGTATGCACATTGAATAAACCCTCGCTGTGTTGTGCTAGCTGGATTGTCCTGCTGAACGCTGGGCATTAAAATACAGACTAGGCTCCATTATAAATCCCCGCTACGCTATACAACTGAATAAATTTAAAAAATTAAAAAAATAATCACCGGCTGCGAGAGGTGAGGCCGTTATCACTGTGAAGTGTTTTCATATAACAGCACAAAGTGCTTTATTCCTCTTATACCACAAGACGTTTGATATGATATTTTTCATTAATTACAGTGTCGTACTTTATCAGTTTATAGAAACGTAATGTTTTGTTTGTATCTTAAAAACACCTTTTTATTTAATGAAGAAAATATGTAATCATTGATCAGTAGACATTTGTTTAACATTTATGGAAGGAGTCTCCAGTGTCAGTCTCAATCAGTACGTTTTCCTCCATGGGAGTGTCTTCACAATAGAGGACTTTCTCGTTTCCCTGTTTTGTTTTTTTGTTTTTTGTTTTTTTTGTGTGTGTAATTAACATCCAGAGAAACGAAGAGAGGCTAGTAATGGAATAATTGTTTATAGCTGCTATAACAAGTAATTTACAGGTACGACAGATGTTCCACACCATCAAATGTAACTAAAAATGGATAAAACAAATAATGTGCTGTTGTTTAATCAGTTAGTCATTTTAATTCTTGAGGAAGTGCTGTGGGATTGAAGGAATAAAACCCTTTGATTTCTGTTCCGTTAAAGGAAAATAACCAACTTGGGGCTGGTAGCATGGAATATTTGTTTATAAAATAAATAATCCTATAACATAGGATAATGATGCTCAGTTGTGTGTGTGTGTGTGTTGTGAATGAAAGGGAGGGAAGTGGAACAGTAAGATTACAGGGTGAAGAGGTGAAGAAGGTACAGGAGTTTAAGTA
>CM074969.1:13552182-13567868 GCA_037577455.1 Pangasius macronema
GATGCAGAAGATAGGGATAGGTGGAGAGTGATGATTCGCTGTGGTGACCCCTGAAGGGAAAAGCCCAAAGAAGAAGGTGTGTGTGTGTGTGTGTGTGTGTGTGTGTGTGTGTGTGTGTGTGTGTGTGTGTGTGTGTGTTCCTTCAGTCTGATGGTAACTTCCTTACTTAACACCCTGCTTACCCTCTAATGATTTTAATTTAAACTGAACTTTTGCCACAAACAAACCATGATATTTTCTTTTGATGTTTTGTTTTGTAGTTAAGGCATTCAATTTGCAAATGCAGGTGACAAGTAAGGTCACGTAATCCTGGATGAAAAGCCGACACTTTATTTTGCGGCGTACTCTGTGATGACAGTACAGTCAGCTGCGGACGTTTATAATCTTGTCTTTTTCTTTTTTTCCCCCTTTTTCTTTCTCTGTAGGAAGCTGCACAGTCAAATGGGAGAATCGCACCATGTATTGTGTTGTTAGCGTGTTCGCCGTGGCTTTGTGAATCAAGGTCATGCAGCAGCATGCCAAGAGACCAACACCTCTCTCTCACACTCACTCACACACACACACTAGGTGGCACTATGAACTTACTTCAGCCTAATGAAGCAGAGTGTTATTAAAGCCCGTGCTGTTGGGCTTACGACCGGCCGGCTGAGTTCAGCTTCCCCCAGTACTTTAATTTTGTAACATAACAGCTTGTGTTTGCCAGTCATCATTTTTAACGTTTTGTGTAGAAAGACATTGTAAATGCATTGTGTAGTACTTAGCGAACGTGTTTGTTCAGGTTGAATTAAATTCAGTGTTGTATGACTGAGGACATGCTTCTTTAATTCCTTCTCTTTATACAGTATTAAATTCTTTAATAACACACAAACAGAAATATGCAAGGAAATGATATCCGAATGAAATGAAGCTCAACTCTATATTCGATCCTTATTTATTTTTTAAGTTTTGTATTCATCAGTCCTTGTACAAGGTCTGTAGAAGGTCCTAGATGTTACTAGTTCATCTGGTTAAATCGGGTATTATATTCAATTTGTTTTCAGAAACAAAACAAAATGATATTTCTAGTATATCAGGACAGCATTAAGAGTGTTCAGTGTGCACAAAATCTCACTATATACTATATATAATGTGAGTAGTGTGCAGCTGTAACAGCAAATCATTTTTTCCAAACGATTGTTTTCTCTTTAAATGGCTTCAGAATAAACACGATTTGTGTCCTTCACTATTGCATGATGTTTGTTGCGAAGATTTTTCCGTCATTGTTTAAAAGAAAGCAAAGGACGCCGTTTGGACTTTACTGCGATTTGTCCACCTGAAGTTCATTCACATTACTGCAGATTTGCTTCCTAATTTCCACAAGAGGAAATAACATTTTGAAAGTCCATTACTGTGAGCACTAGGCAGCTCTTTCTAAAAAAAAAAAAACAAAAAACACTTCTGCAACAAAATCCTGTGATTTCACAATGTTAGAAGAAGAAGAAGAAAAAAGTGGCTGTTTAGATTTTAATAGGCAAATACACAAGAGTGTATGAACGGATCATTATTAGAGTGATTATAATGTTTCTAGTTATAATGTTATATGTTTGGCAACAGTTCTTTTAATCTCAAAAGATGAAGTGTGGAGCTTTTTAGTTCTTTAATAACCATGTAGAAAGACGTATCATGGCCATATTCCAGGACGACACTCCAAGATTCATCAGGGTTAAAATAGTGAAAGAGGTTCAGAGAGCATGATGAATCATTTTCTCACATGAATCGGCTCCTCTGAGTCCTGACCTTAACCTCAGTGAAGGTCTTTCAGATGTGCTGGAGGAGACTTTAAACATCTCATCTCTTGCATTGTCAATACAAGATGATGACCAAAAACTGATGCACCGCTTTCTGGAAATAAATATTGTGATGAATCTTGGAGTATCGTCCTGGAATATGGCCATGAGACGTCTTTCTACACGGTTATTAAACAACTAAAAAGCTACACACTTCATCTTTTGACATGCTAAAAACATTATAATCACTCTTCATACACTCTTATGTATTTGCCTATTAAAATCAGTGTATATGGAATGAAGACTTTTGAAAATGATGACTGTAATAATGTCTATTTTTGGTCTTAGCTAAAGAGAAGGGTTTTATTTTTCTGCCCCAAATCATGGAATGAAGTTCAACTAGTCTCATTTGTGGCACACGTCTTCTACAAAGATGTCTTGCGGGTCTTGTCACATCTATACATATTGATTGGAGTGTACGTAATGTAAGGCAAAAAAAAAAAATCTACTGAGCAGACTTAACTTAAGACTTAGTAACTTAAGCAGAGTGAAAATGCAAAGAAAGTATGATAAGCGATTACGAATCTCATAGCCAACACACTGTACAATAATTATTGGATAATTATTTTTGAGGCATCTATATCAACATTACAGCTTTTCATATCTCTTACTACAGCAAAAACTTGAAGATCGGCACCTTTATATGCTGTCGTATGAGGGATTTTAGCAACCTAGCATGGTATTGACATTCTTTTGCCTCATACTTTAATCATAGCATTATAAGAATGCTGTTTTTTTTTAGATGATTACTACAGGCAGTTATTTCCACCATTTCTTTGCACAGAAGAAAGAAAAGAAAACCAATTTACTCAAAACTCTCATACATTGGAAGCCTAAATGGCAGATGCTGGCATTCAATAAGCATTATTTATAATACTGTCAATTAATTTTCTAGAACTCGAGCTTGGTTAGCTCTAATATTAATGTACACAGGAACTTGTAAAGCAGACGCTGAACTAAACAGAATAAATCGTGTCTAATTGTTGAGCTGCAGTTTTATGTGAGGAAGTGTTTCTTTAGAAACTTCCAGAGTAAGTTTTCCAGCATAATCAACGGAAAGTCTTCAGGATGAAGCGCTCTGCAGTTTCTCATTAACACAAAAAGCTTTTTTTTTTTTTTTTTCGGAAAATCAACGGCGAGAAAACGAGCGCGGCGAAGGGACGTCTGTTTGTAGCTGTTATAAGGTAAGTGACAACAGGAACTGAATTTGTTCCACAACAGTAAATGTCACTCTAAATGGATAAAAACGTACGACGTCATTCTTTAACATATAAAAAAATGGTCCGTATTACTAAATTGCTGTGGTGTAAGAGGAATAAAACACTTTAACGCTTAGCATTAGCATTTAACACTTATAGTAAAGATGACATTGTGCTGTTTTCCACCTTCTGCCAAAATCTTGGAAGAGTTTAAGACACCAGAATTAGTTATCGCTCCAGTGTTGGAATCCTGGATTTCTTTTAGCACATATTTTAAACATATATCAGTGAAGTTCAGTAGCTACCCTTTAAATTTCCATTGCAAGTATGTTTTGAGTAAAAATTTTTTTCTTCTTCTATGGCAATCACACATACACTAGTAGAGATTAGATTAGATTCGATCTCCAAGATTAGAAGTTTTCCTTGTTGAAAATGAATTCAGCTCCAGCCTGTGCCTGGTGGAGACATTGTTTTTCTAAGGCTTTTGCCAGAGGAGTTGGTCCACAGAGAAACACCCCGACTTTAGACCTGTGGGAAGGAGAAAAAGCAAGAAATTAGTGCTACGTGTAAATACAGACAGACGTCTCGTTTCTTAAGATTCGTGCACAAGGCAATAAAGAGTGTTGCAGTGACTACAATAGTCTCTAGTGCTAAATTAGGCAGATCTGGATAAGTGGTTAGTTCACCTTCCGATCATGTAAATAAATGTATTTAATTTACTTAGTATGCTCTCACAAACCAAGCCAGAGAGGGTGAATGAAATAAAAAAAAAATTATGAAAGTCTTCCCTTTCTTGATAAGCTACAGAACCAGTGATGGTTAAACCCTAAGGTCAGTTTAGGTCACAGGTTGATCAGTTTTGCGACAGTGTTTTTCCAAGTGCTCGGCCTCGATTCACTGAAATGCTTCGCTAGCACTGTGGTTCAACATTGGCCAACCTCTGTTTAATCCTATAGGAAATCTTTTAGTCAGACACTAATGAAGACTCTCACATACCCTGGGTGGTTGGTGGCGATAGCGTTAAACTCGTTGTCCCAGTTGGGTTTTCCGTACAGTGTTTTTTGCTTCAGGCCAGTGATGGGGTCATTTTCTGCTTCATGGTGAACTCTGAAGTGAGCCGCCTTCACAAAGATGATTTATTAAAAGGTTAAAAACACTACAGTACATTGCGAGACCTGGAAAGCCATTACTGTTTATATGGAATATAAAATGTGGTCCTATTACACCTATAAGATGCCATTAAATAGAAACATTCAATCCTAATGTTCTAACATTCAATCCTAAAGCCTTTGCATGAATACATCTTTTCTAATTCTAAGAAAAAAGATCATTCAATTTATTTGTATTGCGCTTTTAACAACTGTCACAAAGCAGCTTTAGAGAAATTGATTACATTTATGAATTTAAATCATCCTTTTTAGGTGTATTTTCTTGTTCCACTTTGTGTGTGTGTTTTTTTTTACTTTTGTGGAAGTGTATCTAACCTCTGTCTCCTTCCAGCGAGTGAGGTAAATGTTGTAATTGAGGAAGTCACTCATGCTTTTCTCGCCCATCTGGCGCTCCAGGGACTGTAGCAAGTCTGCAAACCACTCAAACGCCTGTGTCTCCGGACACAGCCAATAAAAGTAGATCTGCCAGGGTCAAAAGTCCAGAGAAACAAATATGTAGTTAAAGCTAGAAGGCCTTGAGGTATTGAAGCATTATACGGTTTAGTATTTTCCCTGAGCTACCCATTTAATTTTCAGTGTAATTGTGCTTTAACTAAAGCAGCTTTACAGAGATCTGGATGTACATTTAGATCCCTAATGAGCAAGGCTGAGGTATGAGAATGGCAAAACTCCCTGAGGAAAAACTCCCTGAGATGACATGAGGAAGAAAGCCTAGGAGGAACCATACTCAAAGGGGAAGTTGTTCCCTTCTGAGTGACACCAGATAGTGGGATTATAAAACATTACTCTTCTACAGCTGTATACTGTAAAGTCAAACAGGACTACGTGTGAGAGGATGTTCAGTATAAAAGCTGAATGAGAGTGAATGAGAGTCCTGGGGTGAGCACAGGACAGTCTTTATGATTACAGCAGCAGGTCTTAGGCACAAAAGCTACAGTATCCAGGTGAGATTATCTACTGAAGCAAGTGTAAGACTTGGGCATGAAGAGTTTTTGGAAAGTACCAACAACCACAACAGCAATATGGGACACCTCCACTATGATGTACATCAGTTATGTTACATCATTAAAAATCTGTTAGAATAATCTGCTTGGAAGAAAGAAAAACCATTTCAAGCAAACCTAATCCTCTTCACACCCAGTAGTCTATTTTTCTGCATTTCTAGAGCACGAGCAATGAAAAGCATATTCTTATTTTCTTATTTACACCTATAAGCATTTTTAAGAAACAGCGAGACAGAGCCAAACTTCCAAGGCTTTAGTTTGTAATTCGTTAAAACTGAGGAAGGCTCACCTTTTTGGTGAACACATTGGTGTTTTGCTGCACAGTTTTGTACCACACAGACTTAAGGATGGATGCAAAGGGAGTTACACCGATGCCTGCACCCACCAGCATGACCACCTCATAGCGAAACACATCTTCACTGGCCGTGCCAAAGGGCCCGTCCACTGCGATCCTGCACACAGACACACAGTTAGGCTCAGCTGTCTGATCATGCATATCAAGAATCTTATAATGTAATGTAATAATAATAATAATAATAATAATACTAATGGTACTATCTGGGGAGCACTATGAGATGGGAAGCCAGTCGATTGCTGGGCACCATGCACACACATTCACACACTCCTTCTCAAGGGGCAATTTAGAGTCGTTAATCCACGTACTGGCATGTTTTTGGGAGGTGGGAGGAAACTGGAGAACCCAGAGGAAACCCATATGCACACAGGGAGAACATGAGAAACTCCACACAGACAGTAACCCGATCTCTGAACTGAACTCCACGCTGTATTATTATTATTATTATTATTATTATTATTATATTCTCAAACCTAGTATGTGATCTTTGTGAAGATTTTTTTTTCTATATGCCAAAATATTTCAAAACATTACTTCTTAAAAGAGGTAGCAAAAAAAGTTTGCAATGACGAAATCAGCGCTCAGGAACTGCCCCCTGCGCTCACTGAAATCATTGCAAAAGTCTGCTTCAATCTGCTCACTTCTTCTTTCCAACAGCACAGTATCACCCTGCTAAAGCCACATCCCCTTTTCACAAGCATGTAGTTTCCCAATGAGCGACTGTTCCTTGCCCACACAATAGACCGTTTTAGTGCACACACAGACATACAAATACATGAATTAATAACTAATGTTATGACTGTAAAGAGGATTAATTCAGTACTGCTAACGTTAGCAACAACAGTTAAAAACAGGTCAATCAACAAAACAAGCAGTTTGAGCTGTGTATGAAAGAAAGAATCTCTATAATAAGATCCTCCTTCAGTAAAATATGAATTCTTACTTGGGAAGTTCCCAGGCCTCCTGACCTCCGCTCTTGTCCCCGCCGCATGCCTTGTACAGGGCATCCGTCCAGTCTCCAACGATTCGGATATGAACATTGAAGTGGTCTTCCTCGGGGGCAGAGGTCAGGGTGAAGGGATGCCACTCCAGATGCGAGATGGATGGACACTTCAGGAAGACGTACTGACCCACCTCCATCTTGAAGCCTTTCTTCTTCAACTGCAGCTCCAGGGTCTTTGATGGATGCATCACTACCTGGTGGGCAAAAAAAACACTGAGTGATATGGTGATTCTTAGGACATCTCAGAGCAAAGATCTTTATTGGCTGAGCAGCAGAGATCTTCCCAATGTGTCTTCTTTCTCAGAAGACATGGACAACTCCAGAATTTCAGCGCCTGGATTTTCCTTTGTAAATATGTAATGATGATATGTAACTGAGAAAACAATAACGTATGTATGATACTGTTTTACCCAGTTTACCCAGTTTAACGTCTATTTGAACAGACCAAGAGCTATCAGAACACTCTAACAGTTCACACTGTAACTCATCCGAGTGAGTGATAGTGAGAGTGAAAGAAAAGGAAGAAAACTCACTAATATGATGCATGTTTTGCACAATCTATGCTTGTCCACTCTAATTCTGTGATTTTCTTTAGTGCCCAGGTGATCAATAGAGACACCAGTCTCAGTCGTTTATCTCAGTACGCATTACTGAGAATCAAATGAAATGTTTCTGTTGTAATTATTGTGCTGAATGTCATTTCCACTCACCTTGGTGATAACCACTTTCTGCTTCGAGCGGTAGAATCGCACAAATGTCTCACACACGTACAGGATCATCGGCCCGAGGACCCACTTCCATGTCTGTGAATAAAGCATTATGCGATGTTGGAGATCACATCATGTTCATGGTAAAACAACACTAGGACAATAAATGCAAATAAGGAATGGATTTAAAAAAAAAAAAATATGAAAATCATTCTAATTTTTACATACAGTAGACAACTTGCAACTTCATATAAATGGTCTTAATAAAACTCAAGTTTGTCAGTGTCAGAAAAAGGATATTAAATGGTAATAAAATGGTAAGTGCGTCAAATCAACAGGTCTAAGGTGCAGCAAAAGGAAAGGGGGTGGAGCTTAAAGAGTGCAACAAGACAATCGTCCAAAAATAAACTACAAATCAATCACAGGTTATATAGGAATAAAAAAGTAGAAGCTTAATGACTGATCAGGTCAATCACCAGACATGACCTTGTGTGCATTTGACTTCCTGAAGTCAAGATCTGAAGGCAAATGAGCCTGAAACTAGCTTTCAGGAACTGAAAACGGCATGATTATAGGCCTGGTAGGGCAATTTCAGGAAAAAATACCCTGCATCTGGTAATGTTTAGGACTTTAGTTAAACATTAATTGTGACATTTGTGAAATTGTGCCTGTTGTTATAAGTGCTTTATAAATGAAATCCAATTGAAATGAAAGCCATATTACATGTGATGAATGTATGTAAGATTAGCAATTTAATCTTATAATGATTATTTTAAACTGATGCATTGTAATACAGGCTTAGTGCAACAATACTGCGCTCTGTATTTAAACAGGTGTGTGTTTCACTGAATGTTATTGGGTGTATTTATATCAGCAGGCTTGTGTAATAACTGAAAATCGGTTTACCCCTGGTGGATTTCCTGCGAATTCCGGCTCAGGACAGTCAGGGTCGAGGCCCCATCTCTCAAACCGACTGCTACAGTTTTTCGGGTTATGATGCTTTACATTTTCAACGGTCTGACCTCGTACAATACGACTGACAAGTGACAACACAGACACATACAGAGGAAGGGTAAGTGTTTACCAAATCACTGTGTTGCAAATATCAGTGTGATACAAGTATAAGGTTGCGGTTGCTTCATTCCTTTGTTGGTCAAGACGTGGCTGTTGGTCAACACTTTATAAATGCAGCAAAAGCTATAGACTTTAAAACTCCTTAAGCTCTAGGCTTTTTATTCAGCTATTTAAAACTAGTAGGTTTAACTAGTTTAACTAGATACTGGCTAACTAGCTTCTTTTTGGTGTGTTTATGTATTTTTGTAATTCAAACTCAGGTTCCGTCAGCATCATTGTGTATATTTTATCCAGTGATCCGTGTCTTTTAGGGACCACGAGTGATAGTTTTATTCTCTACATTAGCATTTTAGCTAGCTAGAATGATTAGGATGGCTTGCAGAGAAATTCATTACAGCTCACAGAAAGTCGCTACGGTAAAATACTTTATAATTGCGCCTGCACACATTGCTAAATAACGAAAGGTTTCAAAGTATCAGTCTATCACACGCCCACACTTACCCGACCCCATGCAGCACCAGTCCAATGAAGAAGATGATAAAGAGGTGATGGGTGAACCAGAACACCTCAAAATAGGACCTGCGAATGACTTCCATGGAGGATGTAATGATGAGGATGAGGGCGAGGGTGATTACTACACCTGTCAGTCCTGCGATCGTAGTGAACATCACAATAATCTGGCTCTGTGGCAGTGGCAAAGAATGGAAAAAGACACATGATTACCAAAACCAAGATTACATTTCTTTTCAACAAAAACTCTGTGAAAGTTCAATGCATGTCCAATCTTACAGTCGAGACAACACTCTGTATGACATCCTGTACCCTCTGCATTGGAGGTGTAATGAGTTACACCAACTAACGAACATTTCACTGGTTACTTTTATTACAAATATAAGTACTTCTTTAGTATTAAAGGCACAATCTGCAATATTTCAAAGTGTTTCTATTCCTGTAATAATCATAGAATTTCAAAGATACTACTACTACTACTACTACTACTACTACTACTAATAATAATAATAATAATATATATTCCAATATTTGTCTTTTTTGACAGGATATGATTCATTATTCTTAACAGATCTCCCTAACATAACTGGTGTCGCATTTGTTGTCTCGTACTGACACACACACACACACACACACACACACACACACACACACACACACACAGACAGAGAGAGCCTGAGACTTTCCTTCATCATTGTGACCAGTTCTAACTGAAGTGTCCCTGACCTCAAAGAGGAAACTTCACCCACAGTGTGACCATGTGAAGGGCTGCTGAACCGCCACACTCATGTAATTACCCTGATTTCCAAACACTTCTAACGTGTCTTAATATAATCACAAGATATAGCACTGATGCTCAAGATCCGGTGAACTGGTTCCTTTGTGTAAAATCAGTAATTATTGTGTCTTGTGGACTATATGTACGGGGGAAGTAATAAATAAGAGTATGTAAACTTATGACCATAACTGTAATTTGTAATAAAAATTATTGTAATAAATTAGAAAAGAATGCAAAATAGAATCATTTTCTAGAATGTTTCTAGCAGCATTATTTTGCATACGGTGAGCCGCAGACTTTCGGACCCCATAAGGCAAACATAATCCAGATACACGTTTTACATTAGCATTTTCCACATGGCTCCAAATTCCTAATCTAATGATCACCTCTGGAATTGATGTATATGTTCCAGATAAGAACACACAGGCGGTAGTTTTGGTTAATTTTGTGTGTGTGTGTGTGTGTGTCAGCTCCATGTGGGTCACAGAAGGGACTGAGCTCAGTCATACACAGTAATGTGCAAAAGTCTCAGCACCCTATATTTTGTTTAGTACAAACTTTGTTATAGACTTTCATTTTCTGACTTCTACATTATCAATTCAGTACAAAAACCATTTTAGCTTTCCAGCACAAAATTAAAGGAAAATGTTTGTGTGTCAGTAAAGAAAGCAGCAGATTCCATAAGAGACACTTTTCAGATAGAAACAGAATGAAGGCTGCTGGGATTCGCTGCAGAAATAAGAAGCGAGTCGACAGTCAAAGTCTCCAGAAGAACTGCGGCTGCTTCAGCAAGATGCTCAGTAACACTTACAGCTCATTTCCTTATAAAACTGCACACATTGTATCTGAGACTTTTTTTTAAGCAAAAGGTTGTAACAACAAATATTGACTTTGCTTCATTTATTACTGTTTACTGCTTTTTATAATATTTTTTTTAAATGTAGAAACATTTAATTTCATTATTTTTGAAGGCATCTTTACTCTACAGCATTTCTTTGCATGCGCCTAAGACTTTTGCACAGTACTGTATATTCCATGTCAGGTGTGTGTGTGTGTGTGTGTGTGTGTGTGTGTGTGTGTTGCTGTAGCCTTATACTCACCGTGTCTCTGGTTCGGATGGGGTTGAGGTAAGACTCATTTTTCTTGTTGCCAATCAGAGACAGGACGTGGGGCAGTGACATGTTGTTGTCCTCCCGCTGAGCAGACTCAAAGCGCTCGAAGTTAAACAGATGAGCGATGGTGTGTACCGCTGATAGAAACACAACACACTCTTTAAGTTTTAGCTCTGATGTAGTATATAAGCAGATTCAAGTCCAAATGGTACCTGTGTGGAAGGCAATCATGTAGGCCACAAGTTTGTGGAAAGTGATGTTCCTGTCTAGTTGACGCGCAGCCGTACGGCTACAACACTACCCAAACAGCCAAACACACAGCGTTACAGTGTTTCAGTTACAGTTTTCCTTTTTTTTTTGCATTTGCACTGCTAATGAATTCATTGTGACTGAGTTGCAGTCCTGAGGCTGAGGCTCTCTGTCTGACCTGTATGGTGCCTCGGACGAAGGACAGAAGGTTGCGGCAGACGGGCAGGAGGATCAGCATGCAGTTAAAGTTCAGACACGCAGCTGGAGCTCTCGCCCAGGGCAGAGCATGCTACGGAGACACACATATGGGAAATGAGAATGAGAACGGTGGGTTGTAAAGTTCAGTTCGTATAAAGAAAGAGTAAATGAGATGGAGAAGTGATACATTTGGTATATGTACTTTAAGCTGTAATACGTGCTCTGCTGCATGTTCTGTGTTCTGTGATGTGAGACCGAGGCAGAATTGATGCCGTTTTACAATCATGTATTATATTAGGCTTTAAAAAGCACAGCGTGTTATATGCGTTTGCAGCCAATCAACATTTCCTGAAGAACTGTGGAATTAAATTTTCAAGAATTTTTAGTTTGTTGGTGTTGATGCTGAGCCAAACAGAGTTCCAGTACTGGAAAACCACTATTACAGCCTATATAATTATATTACAGCTCTTCACTTGTAAATCTATGCCTGGCTCAGCTCAGCTATAGACTATAAGAGCGGCTTTCCAGCGTTGATGCTGAGCCAGACATAGTTTTACAAGTAATGAGCTATAATATAATTATATAAGCTATAACAGTGGCTTTCCAGTACTCTATTTGTAATTAGTGTGTACCTCCCTCAGCAGGGTTACAAGCTCCAAGAATTTGGGCTACTTTGACAAACTTTTTTTTTTTTTGGTTTATTGGTTATGTTTCGGGGGTTTTGCATGTGTTGGATTAATAATATCAGCATTTCTAAAAGCCACATAAGTAAGCTGGTGCTTCTTTAATGCAAACAGTAAATATATGGCAATGGTAGTCATGAGTTTGTCTTTTCTGCAAGAACAATGTTATTTCATTTTAATAATGGAACGTCGTGTATGTGAAATTCACTGAAGTACTGTATACTAAAAAAGGACTTGACACTTTACTGTCGTGTGACGACATTTTAGATTTCTAAATAAAAATGTGACGTTCGTGATGTCAAACTATTTGTGTATTATAAATAAGTACTGATCATACAGCATACTGTCAGTTCCTGAGTTTAGGCATTGGATTAACACCCTTGCTTAGTGAGTGAATACTGCACTGTACACGCTTAAAGCACAAACACTCGGCCTTACCCCGAGGATGACCCTGCTGTAGTAGAAACGGTCGACCAAAAATGCCATGTAGAAATTGACAAAGAGGAAAGCATTGATTCCCAGCCATACCAGCTAAAGAGAAAACAGCAAGTCACAACACGTTTACAACTCCCGAGTGTTCAATAAAACAGAAATGAAATATTTAAACATGAACACTGTAAAGTATTATAATATATAATATCTATAACTGTATAAATCACTGTAAAGCCATAACAGGAATCATATTCAGAAGCAAAAAACTCACAATAACAAAGATGGATAGTCCTTCATTTGCTGCAAAGTTGCCCATGCTGAAAGAACAAATGAGTATGTGTGTGTATGTGTGTGTGTGTGTGTATGTGTGTGTGTGTGTGTGTAAAGGCGACAGAGTGAGGTACAGAAGTGAAAGTCATTTGGTATTTAAGACAGAGAGTCGTGGAGGAAGTTGAATAGAGAGAATCAGCTTTAGAACAGATGAAGCGCAGTTCCTCAATATGCGTGTGTGTGTGTGTGTGTGTGTGTGTGTGTGTGTGTGTGTGTGTGGTGGGGCGGGGGTTAGGTAAGGGGGTTGATGTGTAAAACTGTAGCTGCCTTCCATTTTTACTCATTTGTACAAAAGATCTTATAACAACATCAGCAGTGGTTTCAGAGAGACACCTACACTGTTTGTTACTATGGCAACAAAGACACCATGATGTTTTCTGGGCTTAACATTTTTTTATTCTGGTTATTTTCTCAGACTCCACTCACAGAAGAAAGCCGTAACAAGCAGTCATTTGTAGCTCAACCATCTGTAAGAATTGCGTTCATGTACCCAAACACCAGAGGGCACCAAAGGCTTACATACGATCATCATGCCCATGTAAAGCCATCTTTACCGTGTATATTGTGTGTAAATGTGGTCCCTTTCCATTTGTAAAGCAGTGCAAAATATAAGAGTAAATAATTCAATATTTTAATAACACAGTAAATCATTCTTTTTTAAGAAATAGAGCACACAGACCTTTTAAAAAAAAAAACTTCCCAAAACCTTTCTTGCCTTATTTTTGGCTTTATAATTATAACCTACATGATCACAGATGTCATTTAATATCCTTCTGAGTTGGAAGCTGGTCAAAGATCAATAAGCTGTTAATGATCAGTAAAGATGTAAAACAACACAGTCAAGGAATAAACCTGAGACGCGTGGAAATAAAACGGAAACTCGTCACAACACGGGGGACTGAAAAACATCAAGGACGCCAGATGCGTAAGACTATACTAATATCGTATTGACTACGGTAGCATTCGTAAAGTTAAAATTATACGTACATAGTAAGCTTTAGATAGTTAAAACTGTAAATGCAGCCTGTATTGTCAAAGCCAAGAAAAAGGAAACGTTAATGCAAAAGGTTAGAACTGAATAATCGGAAATAATGTGTTAATAATGTCATGTCGTGGCAATGAGGATTGTATTCGCTCTCAGTTGTAAGTCGCTTGCGTTCACGTACATGAAATGTAACTTTATTTATACTTATACTCTTCGAGTTTTTTTCTATATTTGGAAGGGATTTTAGTTTGGAGAAACTTAACAGTGCCACTGTTTTCATTTTCGTCTAAATTGTAGACGAAAGATTTCATTTTTGTCTAAATTGTACTAACACACGAGATTTTAAACGAGTCACCACGAAAGTAATAAATGACATTGTAAATATTCTGACATAAAATTTATTTATAAGAACTTGTAAAGAGACTACGCTTTATAACTGCGGTAAATTAGGGAAGTATGGAGAGAGAAAGACAGAGAGACAAGCAGACAGAAGTTTACATGACAAAAGCAGCATTCTCATTTTGTTAAAGTTAAACAGCAAATGCATTCAGCAACAGCACATAAACAACCCACGTCACAGCCATGCTGACTGGTTTGTCCTAAAATCCGAAGTACACACACAAAAACAAAGTAAAGTCTTAGGAAAACTTAACACAATCCACAGAACATACATTAACTTCCTTGGCTAAACAAGCTTCTGGTCCATAAGGGGCACTTTTTAAAAAAAAAAGTTTCATTATAGGCTCAGTCTGACACCTCCACTCGTCTCAGTTTTTGAATGAATCATTTGAAACATTTCACACGAATTCTCAACTAAAGCATTTGCTTGTGAAAGGCGTCCAAGCGATCTGCCACCTACTCCATTTCTCCATCTGTACTGTGGCTCTTCACCTCGGCAGAGACTCAGCACAGACACTGGTTGATGTCTCCGTTGGTAGTGGAAATTTGTTCATGGTCCACATCTTTGGCTTGATCAGGGTCCTCTAATGAGACTTTTCCCTGTGTGCATCCAGGCTGGGAACACGCCACGGCCGGCGTCCGGAGTGAGCCACAGCACTCCCACAGTCCCTGCACTGGGCTGGAGGAGAACAGGTGCCTGCAGGGGTGGCAGCACTGGTAAAAGAGGAGCATGAAGAACACAGCAAGCGCATAGCTAAGCAGCAGCAGCAGCTCAAGCACTGGTGCGTCTACTTGTCGATAAAATTCAGTGCGATGGGTGAACCAGAGAGATGTGAGTGCTATGTTTTCAATGAAGCGTATAGAATAGTAAGCAGTTGCTCGCCTCCAGCCGTAATTTTTGTCAATCAAATCAGGGTCGTCAAGCTTGAGCTGCACTGCCGACCAGCAGAAAACGTTGATACCGGCGTACAGAAAAGTGAGCATGGCGAGTGCGGTGGCCGTGCCCACGCGTGTCAGAGTCTTCTCAATGCTCTCGGGGAAGGGTGAGCCGCTGCGCCAGAATGCCGCCCATGGGTGCAGGAAGAAGGCGAAGAAGCTGATCATGACTACAGGCAGCAGCCAGGCCTTCAGCACGGAGCCAAAAAGCACGAGCACAGCAACGCGTGTCGCAATCTCAAAGCTGCGCCACAGCAGCACGCACACGTACGCCGCAGGACGCACTGACACCGCGTAGTCATCGTAACGGATCTTGATGGCCAGGATGTTGCAGCGCAGTGCACCATACACGATAGAGAGCAGAGAGATGACCATCAGGGTGCCTGAGAAAGAGAAAAAGAGAGAGAGAGAAGGGGACAGAGAAACATTAAATGGAGAAAAGGAAAGTGGAGTAGATAAATATCATGAGACAGAAAGAGAGAACGAGTTGGTGGAATGAAAAGGAAGAGAGAAAAAAGGGAGAGCAACAAAAAGGGGGCTGATGAGGGCATGACTGTGTGTACGCACTCCCTGTCCACTTTATTAGGAACACCCATAGACCCGCACATTCATGTTATCTAATTAGCCAATCATGTGGCAGCAGCAAAACAATCATGCAGATACAGGTCAAAAGTTTCAGGTAATGTTCACATCAAACATCAGAATGGGGAAAAAGTGTGATCTCTCTGACTTTAACC
>CM074969.1:13597424-13607943 GCA_037577455.1 Pangasius macronema
ACTTTTTTCCTCAACATTGAGTGATTCCATACTTTTTTCCTCTACTTGATTTGGAAAATGACATGCCATTAATAAAATAAAATGTCACTGAATTTTTTTTGCTGTATGTTTCACAAAGCCAGAATGTTAAGCTATTGACCTTCTATCTACAGAGACTACTCAGGTGCTTGCTCAGTCCCTTGTCATTTTGAGACTGGACTACTGCAACTGACTCGTGCAAGTGCACCTGCGCACCAACTGATCCAGAATGCAGCTGCATGACGTTTCAACCAGCCCATGTGCTCCCACACCACTCCATTGCTACACTCACCTACCTTTGGCTTTCTGTAGCTGCCTGTATCAGATTTAAAACACTGATGCTTGCCTACAAAGCCAAAAACAGACCAGTGACTGCCCTACCTAAGGCACTTACCACACCACACTTTGCACCATGCTTCCTCTGAGCTTCTGGAGTTGTTCAACCTGACCCACTGTCTCTCACTGAACAAGGAAAAATGCATTAAAGCTCTTTTCTGTCCTGGCACACAGGTAGTGGAATGAACTTCCCCTGGCTGTCTCAACAGCCAAGTTACTGACTGTCTTCAAATGAAGACTAAAGACTTTTTTTATTTGCATGTGGAATAAATAAAATATACAAAATATAAACATGACCATGAAAACTATGTCTGTGGCTTTACTTTATATCACATTTTGCTGGTATAAAGATAGACATAGTTTTCATGAGTGAACAAAGAAATCTTTACCAAAACACTTGATTTTCCAAAACATTTTGTAATACAATAACATTAGGCCTGAAAGCCAAATAAAAACAAGAAATATTATAAACAGTCCATTCATAATGCTCAGAATTAAATCAGTTTAAAGTTCTGTGAATGCATATGCAAATTGAGTTCAGAAACCACGCCCCCTCTTTAGTATGCAATCGGTTGCAACGTCACTTCTTGTTTTTTTCTCGTTTTGTGAGCACTTGCAAAATAATAGTAAATTAAATCCAGTAAAGTCAGTAAAACATAAACTTTGGGTTTTATCCACAAATTAAAATGAATGAATGTAGTAGAGAATTTAAAGCATTTTTAAGCCATTCTAATAATTTGCTTTTTTGTGTGAAAATCACAGATTTATTTTTTTTTCGGTGCAAATATTTATCGTGACATAAGCAGGATATATGGGAATTTGTTTTTTCTTGTTTAGATGTATTTTTTTTATTTATTTTTACCTTGTTGCCAGTAGTCAGAAGTCGCCAGCAGCATGTCTTCAACCTTCCCAGCTCTAAATGACCGAACAGCTGTAGTCGGGGGGCTCTGTGATGCGCATGCGCACAAGCCTTGCATCTCCAAACACACGCGCAACACTAACATGCGCTCTGGATGACACGCACCTGAGCAGAAAACCCGAAATGAAGCGTCGCTTTTCTGTCCTCGACCATTCCATCTGGGAAGTACGCGAGTTTGAAAGTGTCTCGAGGAGCTTGTAAAATGCGCAAAGTAAAAGTAGATATGAAAAACAAAAATAGCTAAAAAAAAAAAAAAGAAAGAAATCACCAGGAGGATTAAATACTAAAGCAGTAACCGGTATAATGTCTTTAGAGGAAATGTTTACCTCCATCGCTGAGGAAAAATCCGCGTCCAATGAGTCGTGGGAGCGCCGGAGCTCTCCGGACGCGCGCGAAGCCTCGCTGTGGCACGCGGGAGTCGCGATCGCGGCGGCGTACGCGCTGATCATCGCAGTGGGGCTTGTAGGCAACGTGACGTTCATTCGCACCTTCTGCGCCGTCAAGTCCATGCGCAACGTCCCCAACTTGTTCCTGTGCAGCCTTGCGCTCGGCGACGTGCTGCTGCTTGTGACGTGCGCGCCTGTGGACGCCAGCCGGTACCTCGCCGACGAGTGGCTCTTCGGAAGAACAGGATGCAAACTGATCCCGTTTATCCAGCTCACGTCTGTCGGCGTGTCAGTGTTCACCCTCACCGCTCTGGCAGCCGACAGGTAAGGGGGATTTGTTTGGGACAGATCTATGTCCTGTTCTACAAACACTGCAATGTCTGTCTCTTTTTATTGCAATATTCTATAATTCATTTGACCTACATCAAGGCATCAGTTTCTAATGAGATGTACATGACAGTATTTTTTACTTTACATTATGTAGATTATAACTAAGTAATTGTGTCCTGAAAGTAACAAGGTCAAATAAAGATGATTTTGGTCATTTAGTCAGTCATCTCATCTTTAATTTGCACTTCTGCCATTAAGCATGTGTAGGTTTGTTTCTTTCAATAAATAGTGATTGTCACCAAAAAAGTCAAATGGAAATCTTATTATTTGATATTTGATATTTTATGACTATACATAATCCCAGAATGCATGAAAAATGAACAGAAATAACATACAAAAGGCAACTGCAGTTAGTGACATATAGAGATGCCGTGCAGTTTTCTTGTAACACAATATTATATATATATATATATTTTTTTTTTTTTTTTTTTCCAAACATAAAACCTTCCCTAGAGTCTATTCCTTGGAAAGAATAAAAACGCTCACTGCCTTCCTGTAATGACGGGTTGGAAAGTGGACCACTCTTTCACAACGAGCATTTCATTTACACTCTGTTTGTGTTTTGTGCACTGGGGCTTCTTCGTGTTCAATTCATGAACCCTTTGAGAACCACAGATTTTTCAGTAGGGGTCAAATCCAGAGATTGAGATCATCATTTCAAAACAGTGATTTGTATCCCTTTATTTGTTATCCCTTCTGTGCTGATTCGCGTGTACGCTAGGGGCAATTATGTTCAATTTAATCTCCAAACAAATTATAACCATCTGGCAGAAATGTCCATTTATTTGGGTAAGAGATCTTAGTACTCAGTGGAATTCATGATGTCTTCACAAGAACCCTGTTTTGCAGGGTGGTGTATATATATATCAACCTGCACACACTGACTAACATCAGACTAACATTTGTTAGTTAAAGGACACCATTCTGCGAGCAATATGTGTAAATATCCATGTATGTTTATGCATTGGGAAATTGTCCTCTGAGCTAGTCCAAACCATGTGTGTGTGTGGTCCCAGTCTTCTGGAACAGAGCGATTCTCCCAGCTCGATGGAAATAAGAAGCCTAATGTCACGCTTGGCTTCTTCTGCCCAGCATTAGAAGTAACATTTAGTCATGTGCTTACAATGTAAATCATTGTCTGATTGTATTGTATTGGAGATCTTGCATTCTGGTAGTAGCCAATCCTTTCTTTTTTTTTCCTATTTTTTAAAAAAGTCAATCTATATGCCAAAAGTACAGATATCTTTGGTTAAAACAGCCACAAAAGATCCAACATGTTATAAGCTCCCACGTATATATATATATCAGACAGATCCCTTGTTGCAAAAAATTACAGGATTAAGGATTAGATAACAAACATTTCACAGCATGATGCCAGTTTTGTTCATCATATAATTACCTGGCTGATTGTAAGTGCTCTAATTACTCAAAACCTTTCGTCGAGGGATGATTGGATGGCGGTTTTCAGGAAATACAGACGTTAAAAAAAAGATGTTTACATCTGATTATCATTCTGAGATCTTTTAATAGTAACCGCTTACAGTACATTGACAAATATTTAGTATTCTCGTAGTACAGTGGGTATAGTCACTGGCAATTTTGCACAGAATCACTTGCCCCCTCAGTCTCGCTCCCTTTACATCAGTACCTGAAAGCCTAATAAATCAAGTGTAAAATTCCCCATTAGTGTAGCAGCCTTGTGCTGTAGCAGTGGCCATGAGTGTAGCCGTTATTCTTAGAAATAAAAGCTAACAGCCTTCACACTCACACGAATCTATCAGAAGCAGTTATACATCATCCAAGCCAATTTCCCTTAGAAAATGTTTCCTGTGTGTAATTAAGAGAGTTTGAAAGAGGCGAGAAAAGTTAGGCCTGTGATGTGACATGAGTACTCACAAGTGCATTATTGGCTTAGAACTACCATTACTATGATAGCTTTAGGACTGCGATTGCCCCGACGGCTTTTCACTCAAGTCCTGAACGGCTGATAACTTCAACAAAATAGATTTCGTGTGAAAACTTATAATGAATTTCCTGGTTACACAGTTGCACTTTTCGACCATGTAGTACACAGTGAAGAGATTTATTTATAATTGCAATGTCCATGTCACTCAGATCAGCGTTTTCCCCTCATATCATCTCAGGGAGTTTTTCCTCACAACAGTCACCTCTGGCTTTCTCATTAGGGATCAATTTATACATTTAAATCCTGAACTGATATATTTCTGTACATGCTTTGGGACAATATCCATTGTTATACAAATAAAATTGAATTGAATTATTCCAAGCTAATGCGTAATGTTTCTTTGTGGTTCTTGGAATAGATTAATGTAGCTGCTCAAACAGTCGGAGTTATTGCTTTGAAATTCCTTATAATCTGTTTTCCAGTAATTGATTTATTTAGTTATTACATGTATCATTTATGTATAATGTATATAATACATTATATATGTATATAGTACAATTACACATGATCTCTGTGTAAACGTCTATAAAATTCTCCTTCTCTTTCAGATACAAAGCCATTGTAAAACCCATGGACATCCCAACGTCCCACGCTACAGCGAAGATCTGTTTGAAAGCCGCTGCTATTTGGCTCTTGTCCATGGCTCTGGCCATCCCAGAAGCCATTTTCTCTGACCTGCATACCTTTCACATCACACAGACCAATGAAACCTTTAAAACATGTGCCCCGTATCCCCACACGGGAGACCTGCACCCCAAAATCCACTCCATGGCTTCATTTCTTATATTCTATGTAATCCCGCTTTTCATCATTTCTGTGTACTACTTCTTCATCGCCAGGAGCCTGATTAGGAGCACAGTTAATTTGCCAGTCGAGGGGAAGATACCCATTAGGAGACAGGTGAGATGCAATGAAATCATCAAGTAATTAAAGGAATCATTATGCATTAGCAATTTCCTAGAAACCAGAAACAGCTGAGGACCTAAATAGCAATCTTGAATAAAAATCTTTGTATACTGTCTACATTATTTCACACCAAGCGAGTATATTGGCCCAATACCAAAATGCTTTTAATAATTATCACAAATAAATTCATTAATACATGCTAGTATAGTATAATAATCAATGAAGGGTGGGTGTCAGATGGGTGACCCAGTGAGGAATTACTTTTACCACCCTGAAGTGGATTATTTTTCAAATCCAGAATCATTTACTTGCTTAATTGCCAACAATTCTAACCTTTAGTTGATTAAAGATGATACATACTCTTCAATGGTTTATAGATAAGCCATAACATACATTAGACATTATATACAGTCATTCGTTCACTAGCCTTTTCTCTCTTTCATTTCCTCTTGAGACTGATAATACACCTTCCATAAAGGTTAAATAAACAGCTCCATGACATGACAGAAAACTGGTCAATCATGATATGTTTTTCTCTGTTAAATAACAATGTTTTTAAAATCTATTTAGCAGACTTATGGGTTATTAGGTTATGTGGAGTGTGTGAGTTGCCTTGCCACTGCACGATTGTCATAACTGCTGTGAGAGACAGTTAATCAACACCTTCCAACTAGTTGTATTACATTTAATTAGAGCCCCTTGGTCTGGTTTTTAACTCTTCGGCTGTATTCCAAACATTCCCTGGGCCACATTAGTGAGACGCCTTCGACCCTCGATCAGTTACGCTGAGAGCTGGAAGCAAATAGGCAATTAACAAAAGCTAACCAAAAAAAATGCTCGTCCACTTTTAATGAAGATTTCTCAAACCTTTCTATTAATAGATTCTGCAAAACAAAACAAATAATGAATAATGTATATGAAGGTAGCTTGAAGGTAGTAGAGATTTCAAATAAAAAAAATTAATAATTATTAATAATGCAATGCATAGAAAATGTTCTCATATATCACGACATGACAACAATGAACACTGTGCGCTGACATCGGGCTTAAAAATTACCTGCCGCAGGACTTTCGTATAAATCTATAATGGTGAAAAAAGCAAGTGTAATGTAATGCATGCAATGTTAATTATTAGCGAAGACATATTTATTATATTAAATTATATCATTTATGAATGAATGTAAAAAAAAAAAAAGGGAAAAGGTTTCCTAAGCTAATCGTGTTATGTGAAAAGAGACAAAAGTCTAATTAGCATGCTACTGATATGCTTGTAATTAAAAGAAAATGTTATTATTACATGCACCAAGCATATATTTTAGTCTTTGTCTGCACTTTGAATACAAATGCACTGTGATGTGTAGCATGAAAAGACTGCATGAATACATCGACAGTGCATTTAAATAACCTTTCATACCTTCTGCGTGTTCATAAAGAAACCAGTAATTGGTTCTCATGAGTAACAATGCGTGAAGTAATAATGAGCATGTCGGAAATATCAGATGATCAAAAGGCATTAAATATTGTGAGATGGACAGTATGCTGTACTGAGATAAACCTGACCATAGTACAACAATAACGTGGCACCATGGATCAGATGTCTTGTTAAACATTTCCAACAGCATCTGATTTGCATCAGTAAATCTTTTTTATTGCAGTGAAAGAGTGAAGTGTTGTATTGTTTTTGTTATCTCAGTCATGCATGAGAGCCAGATGCCTGACTTGTATGGACATTTTACAAATACATTTACTCATCTGGCAAAACGACTTGCAATTGAGCTGAGCTGAGCAGATCAACGTTAGGGGTCTTTGCAAAAAGGACACAACAGTGGCAGCTTGAACTCCTAATCTTCCGATCAACTGCCCAGAGCTTTTAACAGAGCCATTGTAATCATAATTGTAATATAATTTGTATAGCACAGGATATGGGATTACATAAACAGTCTGAGAAAGTTTATAAAAAAGGAGAATGCAACTAGAAAATTGATTTGGAAGTCTTTTGCCCACTAACTCATCAAGCTTGTGATTTACAGAGGAGAACTACTTTTCCCTTTCTACCTCAGATGGAGTCAAGGAAGCGGCTGGCTAAGATGGTGTTGGTGTTCGTGGGTCTCTTTGCTATCTGTTGGCTCCCGAGCCATGTCATCTACTTGTACCGCTCCTACCACTACTCTGAAGTGGACACGTCCATGATGCACTTCGTCACCAGTGTGGCTGCCCGTATCCTGGCATTCACCAACTCGTGCGTCAACCCGTTCGCTCTCTACCTGCTGAGCAAGAGTTTCCAGAAGCAGTTCAACAAACATATCTGCTGCTGCTGCCCTCCTCTGCCACTGCACATGCAAAGTACGGTGCGCGGCAACACGCGCATGAGCTCACTCAAAAGCACGCAGAATCACACCGTCGCCAGCTTCAGCCTCATTAATGGCAACCATGGCTGTCACGAAGGCTCTGTGTGAAAGAGCTTTAGTCATTTTTTTTTGTTTTGTTTTTCATTGTTCATGAATGGTCATCGCTCTTGGTGGTTGCTACTGTACTGTATAATTGTTTTGAGTAGGTGTTATGCTTTATATTCGACACTGGTCAAAAAGCAGTGGCAGTGCACTGAAAGCACGAAAGCTCTTCATCCCACATTTCCACCACATGGGCTTGAGTCATTGCTGCTCAGTCCTGGATTTGCTTTGGAAGAACGTCACATCGGCTCCACTACACACACTAGAATGTGCAGTCGGTAAAATGCTGTGGTCCCATTTGTGGTTCTGTATTAGCCGCTAATTAATGGTGGAAGTATTTACGTTCAGTGTTTTCGTAAATGGTTAAAATGTTTAACATTTGCATTATTTTGGATTCAGATGCTGACATTAGTGTCTTGGTGTGTTAATACATTATGTTAATGAACCAAACATAAGCCTGTTATTTTGGTTGTCCATGTAACTTAATGCTGTAAATTATTCGGTACGGTAAAACTGTGAACATGTGCGCTGCTACAAAAAAACAGGTAGTGATCTTTATTTCAGAGGCATATTGATTTGTACAGACTTCAAATTGATGTTTAGGTGATAAGCAGTGCTCAGAGTATAATTTGATGAAGGTGTAGCTACCCGCTTCTCTCGATTTCAGAGGTAATCGATCACAGCATTGGTGTCTGAGCTATATCTGCTCCTGTGTCCTAGAAGCGGTCCTTCATCCATTAATGTTTTAGTGTTTCAGTGGGGATTCTGTGGGTTCAGTCAAAGCCATTTTGTTCATTTTGTGGCTTAATAAGTTACATTCAAATATGGAAAAAGCAAAAAGAATGAAACATTATTCAGCTAAAACGCTAAAATGCTGTTCTTCATGGCACTGTGACCTTGTATCAGTGTAAGAAATATTGGTTTGGAAACATAAATAAATGTCTCTAAAGAATTGAAAGTCTTTGTGTGTGTTATGTCTCCACCCAGAAAGACGTACATATAAATATTTATGTGATTTACAAGCTTTATTTCTTTAGTTAGCTTTAGCTTTACTTTTTTAGTTTAGACTTTTTTTTTTTCATTGCCGTGCTGGTTTACTTTCACTTTTGTTAATGGTTTGCTACATTACTCACAATGCCATTCTACCTGCTGATAGTGGTGCCGGTGGGATTTAGTCCTCACTTCATGTCTACCTAAAAGGAGTGATGCAGCAGCGTGCTACTCCTTTAGTCTGTCCAGCGCTCTCACCTCTGCTCAAACAGATAAGGCTCCAAAAGCTTTCATGATCACACCACCATCAGCACAGTCACTGTGCTTGTCATCTCACAGACTAGCTGAGCCGAGTTTCTCTCCCAACTCAGTTTAACTGTGTCCTATAGCTGCATTGCATTCTGGAACTTCTGGAGTCCAGCGTTTACTGTGTCCAGTACTACTCTAGATTTGCACTTCAGAAATATTTCAATATAAACATTTAAAGTTTCAGGGTGCAGCTATTTTAATAGGGTGTGTCAACATTCCCAAAGATTGTCCGCGTCTTGTCTGATGCGGTTTCATCATGAAGCGAAAGCTAGAGAAAGAATTGTTTCTTTCTTGGGGACATCAGGCACCAAACAGCACAGCTGGAACTGCGATTCTGGATTACAGAAGCATGCTTTTAGCCAGTGCTTGCTCGGAGTTCTGGGAAATGTCTGATTTTGTTTTTGTTAGCCGTCCCCTGTCAGTTCTTTTTGGTCTCTGGTGAAACAAATCAGTTCTTTTAGTTACTGTTCCTTGTTTCTCTTTTGCCATGGCATGTTTATGGCCTGTGTTCTGTCCTCATTAGCGGATTTGCCACCAATAAACCCTTTGATATCTGACATCACTTACACTGGAAAAAAGATGAAAAGGTCCTTAATACAGCACGTCTGGTCATGCTGCTATTCTAACTACACTAAAGACTCTTTCTCTTAATTGTAGATACATTTTCAGTATGTCTCCATACTGTTTTGCCCTTGCTTATACGAGTGAGTGAAATCTCTTGGCATCTCCAATCTATACTGTTTAAAGATGACGTCTGTTTATATTTGAAATGGATTGAGTGGTTTATGCTCTATGACTTCATTGGAGTATAAATGGGACAACTGCAAATGAAGTTTATTCTCCATTTGTGATTGGTATCTAAATAGCAGCTCTGAGTTTAAACCGGTGCTGCTGTTATTCATCAGGATACTGCTATACCATGGCACAATTCAGCTGGCTTCAGCCTTTCAAGAAAACTGGCTTAGGGGAATTCTAAGCTGTCACATTGGATCAGTCTGTTTACGTGTACATTTGACTGTGTGTGTGTGTGCGTGTGTGTGTTTGTGGGTGTGTGTGTGTGTGTGTGTGTGTGTGTGTGTGTGTCTAGTTGGGAATGAAATGTCCCCACAAAGAAAGAAATGGGAGTATCTGGCTGTTTTGACCTTGAGCATGATTTTTTTTTTTCCAGCTTAAAAGACAAGTGAATAATTTTAAAGTGAATGGTCGAGACACTCCTGAAAATCCTTGTCAAGGATGCTTCTATTCAAGAAATACAAGTATTCACCTTCCAATAATTATTTCTTTTTTTTCCCATCAAATTTAAGCATATCAGAATCAGATTTTTTTTCTGCTCCTTTGAAGTGACTCTCTACAGAAATAAAATAATTTTTTCAGATGTCCTCAGAATTATTTAAAAAAAAAATCTAAAAGCCACTTAACTGATAAGTGTAGCCCATTAGTGTGAATTGTCTTTTTGCAGCAATCACTGATTTGAGTTGTCTCAGATGTGTCTATATGAGTTTTGCATATTTTAATTTTGCCAATTTCTTCCATTCCTCAATACCACTTTTCTCCAACTCTCCAAATTATTTGGAGAATATTGGTGGACGTCAAGTTCCAGGTCCTGATTTTAAATTGGATTTAAGTCCGATTCATTTGTAGATTCTGCCCTGTACTTGTAACCTTCATGACAAGACTAATCTGACATTTTAACTGTGAGATCTCCCAAAGATCTCACAAAATGTACCCTGTTTTATTATTGTGAGGTTTTAAAAATTAAATACTATTAAATACCTAATTAAATACCTAATTTAGATTGTTAAAAGAAAGGGGGAGAATTACAATCAATTACAATTACTTTGCATAATCT
>CM074969.1:13608043-13620307 GCA_037577455.1 Pangasius macronema
AAGTCATCACAGTACAACCACCTGTATGAATTGCAGCAAAGCCATCTCCACAGTCCTCAAGTGGCACCATCCCCAGCAGTCCTAATGATCTTCAGGCCATCCATGTGGGGCCACCCCCAGCAGCAGTGAGCAATTTCCATCTGATGATGAGAACTCTAACCAGAATAAGGCCATCAGGATAGATCAGGCAGGTCCAGAGAGCTGAAGGGGTCAGTGGTTATTGGTATCTCAGGAGTAGCATGTGTAGCTTGACAGAGAGAGAGAGAGAGAGAGAGAGAGAGAGAGAGAGAGAGGGAGAGGTATGTTTTTTTTTGTCCCGTAATGGTTAAGGACAATGTACTTTGCATGCAGAGTGCAAGTAGGGACTCCTCATTGCATTCATACCCCCATTACCTTCAGGTAGTCACATCCTTCATAGCCCCATCACTTTAATCTACTCATCTTTTTCAAGCTCTGTCTCTTTAATGCCCTGTCACCCTCATGTTCTCACCTCCTTTATGTTCTTNCCTTCATGTTCCCATCTCCTTCATGTACCCATCACATTCATGCCCACATCACTTTTACACCCTCATCACCTTCATACCCTCATCTCCTTCATGCCGCATTACCTTCATGCCCCATCACCTTGAAGGCCCATCACATTCATGTCCACCCCTGTTTTGATCAGAAGGTGCAGGCTCTTTGTTGGTACTTCAAATAATGAAGGCTACAGCCAGGCAGAGCTTTCTTTTACAAAGCCCCACAGTTATGGAACAGCCTTACAATTAGCGTTCAGGAAAATGTTTCAGTCTCCCTTACTGAAAGTGCTATCAATATTTTCTAATAACTTGTATGCCCATTTTTGTCTTTATGTCTTTGCCTTTTGGATCCTTCCGTTTGCTATTATAACTATTTCTTGATGTACACTATATGGGCAAAAGTATGTGGATACCCCTCCTAATTATTGAGTTCAAGTGTTTCAGTAACTCCCACTACTAACAAGTGCATAAAATCAAGTACATCAGCACTACACTGCAATACACTGCCAAGTATCAACTGGAGTGGTGTAAACCATGCTGCCCCTGGACTCTTGAGCAGTGGAAACATGTTCTCTGGAGTCATTAATCACACTTCACTACCTGGCAGTCTGATGGATGAGTTTGGGTTTGGTGGATGCCAGGAGAACACTACCTACTGGAATGCATAGTACCAACAATAAAGTTTGGTATAGGAGGATATTGACCTGGGGCTGTTTTGGGGGTTTAGACGAGGCCTCTATGTTCCAGTGATGGGCAGTGTTAATGCTACAGCATACAAAGACATTTTAAACAATTGTATATTTCTGACTTTGTGGAAACTGTTTGGGGAAGACCCTTTCCTGTTTCAGCATGACTGTGCTCCTGTGCACAGAGTAAGGTCAATAAAGACATGGTCTGATGAGTTTGGTGTGAACCAGGTGCAAGCCAGCCCTTCTCCAACATCAGTGCCTGATGCACAATGTTTGTTTNTTTATTTATTTATTTATTTATTCTACTGAATGGGCAGAATCTCCCACAGACAGTCTCCAAAGCCTTGTACAAAGCCTTCCCAGAAGAGTGGAAACTGTTGTAGCAAAAGTTGGGTTAAACTCCATATTAATGCCCATGGTTTTGGAATGGGATGTCCAACAAGCTCTTTGTTATAACTCTATAACTCTTCTCTAATATAGAGACAGTAGTCTGTACTGTACTCTTATAACAAATTGTTTCTTGGTTTGCATTTGTCCAATACATATTCCAGATGTAGAGCACAATGTAAGCAGAGTTGGAATATTATATTTTAAAAGATACAAGCAACCATGTATTCATGTTTTTCTCCTGTCATTCAGGTCTGTTATGTGTTCTGAAATAAGCGAGTCTCACACTTCTCTGGGCATGGGAAATGAGCTGTGCACTTCCTGTAAATACCACTCTGCCAGCATGAGAGTATCGTGGGACCAATATCAAAGCAGCTGGACAAACAGAGCATAAACAATATGCACATACCCAAAACTGTATGTTCTCCATTCAGCAAAGTGTTTCCTGTCATGCATGAGATATCTTACCTGGACATTTTAAAGACATGCAACTGTTAAAATAAATACTGTAGTCTTTATGCAAACATTGTGTGCTTGAAATTTGATCACCATGGATATGTAAAGAACCAACATTAATCTTAAGCAAATTGCTTTTGCTTTTGTAGGGACAAATTTATCTAAGGAATGACAAGATGTATAAATTACAAACCTAATAACAGTTGGGAATGAGCTTATGTGATCTTTCTAAAGGCTGTTTTAAAGTATAATTTTTCTTATTCAATAGAGATTATTGTTGAGGCTTTTATCCATACATTTTGTTACTTGATGTTATCCATACACTAATTACATACAAGCTCTGAAAACCATTTCCTTTCTCAGTCTCAAGTGTGGAGCATAACATCATACAAATGCTCCACTGCTGTTTTTATTTGAACTTGTGTGCTTTGCTTGAACCGTGTGGACTGCTAGTAACATATTAAACTTATTTTATCACACTACTATATGTTTCAAAAGCAACACCTATTTTGGGATTTACTCCAAAAGTTGACACAGACACTTCGCAATTGTATACTTAACCAATAATGCACAAGCAAAGGTGCTGAATATCAGCATAGCTGTGATTTGCCATGGGCACAACGCACAATTGCAAGTGAGACATTAGTTTTATACAACAGTTCTATAATCAAGAAATTAATATGGAGTAACATTTCAGACACAATATAGCCAAGTTTCTTTTTTCCTCCGTCAATGAAAATAGTTCCCAAAGAAGCCACAGCTGAATAGAGTATTGCGTGTCACCATGCAACACAGACTGACTGACAGCCCATAGAAAATGTATGGAATTGTATGTAATAACCACAGACAAGCAGAGTGCTTTGAACAATGAAATGCACCAGTGAAATGTAATTGTTGTATGAAGTTCTCGGCACAATGATATTTAATCAGGTCTTCCTTTTTACATTCTAACATGTAAGGAAGGAAACACTTCAGGGTGTGCTCACTCACTCTCTGTTATGGGGCTAGTGGTTTCTTTACCTTCTCCCCAATCAATGATGACAGGAATGAAGAGGCCAGACGGGTGAGGAACAGTGTCTGGGGCCATCACAAGTCCCTCTTCCTGGGATGGACCCAGTCTTTTGGCATTAGGCGGGGACAACGTGAATGCTAATGACCCATCTGCCCACAGTACAAACACCTATTCTCACTTCTACGAGCTTCCCTCTCTCCCCAATTGATTAGGCTCTACTGAGGAGTCATCGGACTCGGGCCCACAGGAGAGGTCCATGAAGATAAGCCTGTCTGTATTTGTTAGACAGCATGTTCACTGGGGCTGAACGGCGCACACTGTGTCATTCGGTTATCGATTCTGATTGACATATCATATAATGCTTCTAGATCATCAGGGGGGTCACGAGTAGTCAGTTCATCCTTTAAGTCCTCAGAGAGGCCTTGCACATATGCAGCTAGGAGAGCTTGGGTATTCCAACCTGAACCTGAGTCCTGAACTCCACGGCATAATCAGCCACTGAGTGGCTACCTTGACGGAGCCACAGAAGGGGTAATGTCATGCCCCCACCCCACCCACCCCACACACACACACACACACACACACACTGCTGTGGCCCATGCTAGCGCTCTTTCAGTTAAGAGAGAAATTATAAAGGCAATCTTTGCCCTTTCAGATGGGAACTGGGAGGGCTGCATTTCAAACACCAATGAGCACTGCATTATAAAAGAGTTACACTTCCCTGCTTCTCCAGCATAGAGCTGGGGAGCGGGCAACCTTGTCTCAGCAGGGGTAGAGGGAGACTGTATCATGGGCTGGGGTTGGGAAGTCGACCCACAGGTCGATTCTTGATTTGCATCCACTGGGGAAGTGGGTTGGGGCTGCAACATGGACTGAATCTGTGCAACCTGCTCAGACATACCAAGAATTTCTGAAAACAGTGCTGCCAGAGCTTGCTCATGCTTCCCCAGAGCAGTGACCTGACCAGCCACAAATTCCGCTATCCGTCCCAAACCCACTGGTTCGGGTGTTGGTGCAGACATACTGTTATGGGGCTAGGCGATAAGATGTTCAAGAGTGTCGCGCAGGGCCTGCTTGTCCGGGAGGACAATATATGGTGTGGAAAGGAGCCAAGTGCGGAGACGGATCAAAGAGACTCTGCCTAAAATGCAGCCGTTCAGAGCGGGACATGAACAGCAGAGGTTGTAAACCCCAAGGTGTAACGTTATCCACTGAGCTAACTCATCGATGAGATTAACTTAATCTGAGCTCCCTTCTCTTTCTTTCCATCAATGCTTTCTCTCCCTTTCCTTTTCTTTCAAAACTTAAATATTTTTATTTTAATTTATTTCATTATTATTTCATGATACAATGTGCTTTTTAAACTGTTTATAGCTACAATTAATGTTGTGGAACATCTGCAGGACAGGTTAGTTCCTGTTATCACCTTAAAGCAAGACAACCAGCGTCTTTTATCTTTCTCTTTAAGTTAATGACAAAAAAAATGCAGCTTGTCATATAATCGTGAAACCAGAACGTGTAAAGTCCTCTGTCCTGAAAACTCTCGTGGCAGAAAGCTTACTGACACTGGAGACTCCTTCTATAAATGTTAAATAAACATCTCCATAAAGAAACCTTCATAGATTAAACATTTTCCTTGTTAAATGATAACACATACATTTCATCCGTTTATTATTAGCCTAGGATTATGAAGAACTTCTGAGTAGTTTTTATAAAAGTGAAAACATATTAGAACAAGTACATTAATATAATTTGAATTTCAGCACACACAAAACCACGTGACTCAAACATCACATGTACAATGCCTGAAGACCCTCATGGTTGTGTGTTCGGGTCAGTGAGTCTCAGAAACATTGGATAACTTGATGCTTTTATGAGCAAAGATTCAGATTCTGTTGCAAAACCTAGCTATATTTATTTCTTGCTCCAAAATCAAAGTTAGATTACATGTATGATAATGCATATACCGGTGTAATCTGAATACGTCTTCAAAAAAATGCATCATTGCATAAAATAAAAATAAAACAGAAAAGTCACACAGATTTTACATGTGAATAATCACATGATTCAAAGGTGAAATTTACATATGCAGTTTTTTAGATAGATTATCTGCAGTTTTTTAGAGAGATAGATTTATATTAATTTATTTATTAAATGATTATTTTTAAATGTGATTTTTTTAAAAAAGCAAGATTTTATTATTTTTCACTTGTGATTTTGACACATGCATTAATTTTCATGTTTAATTTTTTTTTTTTACACAATTCATTTATTCTATTTTTTATCACTTGCTTTTCAGATATTACTCACATAATAATGTGAATATACATGTGATCATGTGATTTTTCCATAAGGGAAAACATGAACCTTTAACTTAATGTTATTGCAGAATTACCAGTATTCATAAAATAAAATGTTTTGAGTTGGCATATAACATATAGCATGACCATTTTTAAGTTACATTTCAGAAAACATAGTGCTTAATAAGTGCGCATGAAAATACATCGTTCCTCACATGATCATTTTAGTAAGACTTACTAATGCATCTTACTAAAGCCCACAATTAATAGAGAGAGAGAGTTATAACTAGATTAGAGAGTTACAACTACATTAGAGATTACATAAATCTCAACAAAATCAAGATGTGTTATTTTTTCACCAGAACCACATGGAACCACCAGAACCACATGTAACCATCACCATAATATCTAGCAGAATTTTAAATTTGTTATGATTCCAGACTGACCAGGCATTTCATCATTGTATTAGGATGGTGTCAGACTTGTGAAGAGGGCTGCTGCTACTGGCTTGAGAGGAAGTTGGATGAATGAACATGTGTGTCAGAATTATTCATCAAATAATAAGTGTCAGATAAATCCCTCTCAGATAAATCCTTGACCCAAGGAGTTGGAAACATCCCTTTGACATTCTGGTCAATGTTGACATAATTGCATCACATAGCAGCTGCAGATTTACCAGCTACACATACATACTGCAAATATGGGATTCTACCTGGCAGCTGAGGAGGCCACAAAAGTACACTGAACTGATTTTCATGTTAATGGAACCTCTTCAGTGTTACTTGTGCTTTGTGACCCATTATTATGGAAGTAGCCATTATAAGATGGGTAAACTGTGGTCATAAATGGATGTACAAGGTTAGCAACAATACTCTTTGGCATTAAAATGATTAGTATTAAAGGGCCCAGTGTGTATCAAGAAAACATTCCCACAACATTACCAAACCAGCAGCAATGAACTGTTGACACAAGGCAGGTTGAGTCCATGGAGTCATGTTGATGCCAAATTTTGGCATTACCATTTGCATCTTCAGCCAGCAGAAATCTAGATTCATCAGACCAGGCAATGTTTTTTCAATCTTCTGCTGTCCAGTTTGGGTGAGTCTGTAGCTACTGTACTCTCACATTCCTTTTCTTGGCAGACAGGAGTGGAACCTAATGTTGTCTCCTGCTGTTGTAGCCCATATACCTCAAGCCTCAATGTGTCAATGAACTAAGATTCTTTTCTCTGCTCACCACAGTTGCAGTAGGTGGTTATTTGAGTTACCCTAGACCTCCTGCCAGCTTAAACCAGTCTGGCCATTTTCTACCTGCAGAACTGCACTTACTGGATTATTATTATTATTATTATTATTATTTTGCTTTTCGCACTATTGGTGGCGAGGATATGGTCAGCACCAGTAGTTCACTAGTTTGTGAATGGAAGGCAGTGTCAGGAAAATGCATGGTAAAAATTGAGTGTGCGCATGTGGGTGATTAAAAGACAAGTGTTTTGTGTTATGGTGAGTTACTGCAATATGATAAAGGAAAAAATGTGTGCAGAGTGGCATGAGATCCAAGAAGCTGGAGCTAAGTTGTTTGTGTCTCTATGTGAAACAGAAACCTTGGAAGTGAGAGGAGTGCTAAAAAACACTCGCAAAGAAAAAGAAAAGGGAACAATAAAGAAAGAGCCAAGTTGTACTATCCCAAGCCTGCCTTCTGTGTCCTCGGTCCCCTCTAAAAATGTAAGTGCTACACTGTTTCTGAAACTCAAGTGTGAGGAAGATATGCCGTTATGTCCTCTCCTTTCACCAACATCACCAAAACCCTCACCAGTATCTCAGAGCCAACATCAGACAGCAAGCAGAGCAACAGCAGTGCTTCTAGGCTTTTTTGCAGACTGAGGATCAACAGATGTTTCAGAGCTTGGTCCAACCCAGAGCTACTCCAAAGCAGCTGCAGCAGCCACACCCCACATCACGCTCTGGAAGATAGAATCTCACAATGATCCAGAAGCCTTGGTTCAGCTCTTTGAGCATGCAGTGGCAGCGGTGGGCATTCCATCTACTACAACTGTCAGGAGAAGCCCAGCTTGCATCGCAACAGCCAGTCACAAACCTCCTGGAGTACTCAGAATTAAAGAGAGCCTTCTTAAAAGGGGTTGTCTTTACCCTCAATCACCTTTTCCCAGCAGCTCCAAGACACTTGTCAAAGATGGTTGCTGGCAGAGGAGCACAGTGCCAAAGAGTTGGTGGACCTTGTGATATTAGCACAGTTTGTCACCAGAGTGCCTGAAGGGATGGTTGAATAGGTTCAGTTCCACTGGCTGGGGTTGCACAAGGAGGTGGTCCAACTGGCTGAGGGTTATTTGGCATAGTATCCAGGGCAGGCAGCATATAATAGAAGTGATGGTTATTCTCCTCCTCACCCATCCACTAATTCTATTATTTAGCCAGAATTTCAGATGTTATGGGAAATGGTTGTGGATGGATCCTGCAGTAGTCAGCTGATGAATCCACCGACCACCCAAAAAGTGCCATTGTGCCCACTAACATTGATCAAAGTCCCCTTTGAAAGAATTGGTATGGACCTCATTGGGTCCTTAGAACAGAGTGCACATGGGCATTGCTATGTGGTAATTCTACTTAATGCAACATAATAACTGGAAGCCATGCCTCTTCACAACATTTCCCAAAGCAAGAATGAAATTCAACATGTTCTTGAACTGAGAGCAAAATGGCACATATTCAGGCATTTAACATAATAGAAATTGCTTCAGCCTCAGGAACGTCAATCCTGGCTGTGTGAGAGGGCCACTTGATTAAGCAAATTATGATTTATGCATGCAGTTTGATGTAGCTCATGAAAATAATATATTAACATACTAACATACATATAATGCTATTGGAGTGTACTTTACTGCAGGTTTCACAAAATTCTGAGTACATTGCTATGTAAAATTGGCTTGCATTTTTTTATCTCAGCTGATTAACTTTTTTTCCCCAAACAAATGCTGAATTAACCGGAAGGGTCAGAATGGCAAATGCAATAACAATACAGGAAACTTTCATATAATTTTTCTGACTGGATCAAAACAATGGAAATCAGGTCATTAAACCATCACGTACTGGTGCACTTAGGAGCTTTTGGGATATGTTTTCATGCAGAAAACTTGAGCTTGAACATCTATCTGTTCTTTTTTTCCCTGGAAGGACAATCAGTTGTGAAAAAAAATTATTCTACTCCAAGGTAGCTATTCAAGCTGAAATAATCTTCAGCAGTACAAGTAAATATATGCAGGATGATTCAGAAGCACTTCACAGTCTGACATTCGGTTTTGATTGTTGAGAGTGTTGATGAGTGCTGGATTGAAAAGTGGATGCTTTAGTAGCTTTAGTAAGACATATTTAAGGATGACCTGGTAAACAAAAAAATCCTTTTTAATTATGAACCTTTGTTTATACAGTAAATGTTACTTGTCATTGTATTTACCAGTGGAGAAAGTGATAGGTGAAAGCTGCATCTTTGTGGCCTATTTTAATAAAAACATGGCATTCTGTTAGATGATGCTGCTCAGTGTGATGTAGAAATGAGCAAACACCTTGCAAACATATCTGCCTGTTTAATTTTTTTGCATGTTTGAGGATTCCTCACTGAGACTGTCATTGTCCCAATGGGATTCTGTGACACTGGTACCCAGTTCTGCCCTCAGCTGCCACTTCTCCATCCATCAGAAACTGTTACTTATGTATTTTTCTTGCACAAGGGCCTCGTAGACTATAAGCATAATCCTTGACACTCTTGCCCTTTGGTCCTCAAAGCAGAGGGTATTACTGTTTCTTGGTAGGAAAAACTGCATTTTTTGTCTCAGTGTCTTGGGAGAGAGACAAAAAGACAGCATGATTAGGAAATGAATGCTTACAGCTGCTATAGTGTGAGTGATAACAGGAACTAACTTGTTTAATGGATGAGCCATTTAATTAACATGTGCCATGTTAATTAAAAGTAATTATAAATGAATAATAATCTCCAACATATCATTCTAGAATGAATGAATGAAAAANTTCAGATAAAATATAATTCAGGCTATCTGAGATTATCTAACAGGTAAAACCTCCAGAAGAACTCTTCTCCAAGATTATTGAAGCAACTTACCCTTGAGGCCTTTGTAAAACTTCACTACAGTGTACCTGAGACAACTGATGTGGTTTGAAAGGCAAATAGTGGGTACAATATATAGAAACATTTCATTTCAATATTTTAAAATCATCTGTGGCTTCTCAGGTTACTTTTACATGTGCCTATGGTTTTTGACAATACTGCATACCATTAAAACAGAATTATTAATAAATAAATGGTGGTCTTTTCCTGCTCTCAAAACATCAAGGGTCCATGAAAAATGGAAATTCTTACAATAATTAATTTACATATGTAGCATTTAACAGATGCCCTTATTCAAATCAGCTTACAGAAGTTCTTTGTAGACACTTGTACCTTGGTGGGTCAAGTCAAGCAGTGGTTGTGGCTCAAAGAGAGTATGGTGCAGTGCAGGGTGTGATAAGTGCCGTAAGATAGGTGGGCCGTTTTTGGCTTTGAGGTCAAGCATCAGTATTTTAAATTTGAGATGGGCAGCCACAGAAAGCCAGTGGAGGGATCACAGCAATGAGGTGGTGTGGGAGAACTTGAGAAAATTGAGAACAATGTTTCTGTGGAATGCACCACTTTGAAGCCATAAGGAATCTTGGGGTGATTCTGGGTAAGACAGAGATACACCTGATTTTATATAGCATGCTCAAGAATTTTGGAAAGAAAGGAGAGAAGTGATATCAGTCAGTTGTTGCTGATGTGTAAGGTATCTAGTGTGGACTACTTCAGGTTAGGTATACCCCGAACTTCATTGAAGGCATTTGGTACATGACCACATGTTTTGAAGACATTTACAATGGAAGTGATGAAGGAGGTTCTGGAGCATTGTGGAGGGGCATTCTTGTCACTATAAATGTGTAGGTGGTGAATGCATTATGTGGCAGGGTTGTTTGTGTGTCCATCTGAGATTCTAATTCTCGCAATAAGATCTCACAATACCTCAAGAATGAGGGGTTGATTGTAAGATTTACAAGGAGTTATCATTCTAACGAAGAGATGTACTGATTAGATTTTGGAATAGATCCAAACAGGGTCAAGGTCACAGCAAGGTCAAATGTCTGAAAGGACTGTTGACACCATTGCCGTTGAGTTCTACGTGTTTCTGGTGTCCTTTTGAACTTTTTCATTACAGAGCAAAATGCTACATATTGGGGCATTTAACACAATAGAATTTGCTACAGGCTCAGGAACATCAATCCTGCTTGTGTGAGAGGGCCACTTGACTATGTGAGTTTTCACAGGGATATAAAATGCCATGTAATGCTCTAAATTACTCACCAGTAGGGGACATTGACTTTGAGGTAAGGTGAAGAGATAAAGATGGGGCACTGCAACTATACTACCTTATTCTCCTAAAACCACGGAGAGAGGTGGTCCCTGTGGCTTTGATGATTATGGTTTCTGAGAGGAATAAGTGGGGGTTCACAGATGGTAAATCTAAAATGTGTGGCTCAATCTACCCCAGTCCCCTGTGTAGACCACAGTCCATTCCAAAGAACAAAGGTTTTCAAAATGGAAACGGAGGTTTCTGATGTGTTTTTGCCTGTATCTTGCTGCAATAACCTCATAGAGCACCACACTGAGACTCCTCCAAGGGTGGTTTTGCACAGCCAACCCTACTGTTGCCCAAACACCAAAAAAAAACCCCAGATGGTTCAGGAGGAACTCCACGCTATGCCTGATATGCATTTAATCAAGGAGTTCCACAGTGACTGCTCCAGCTCCGTCATCCTGGTTTCCAAGGCAGATAGTTTGGCCCAGTTCTTTGTGGATGATTGCACATGACTGACTTATTGGAGAATTAAATGAAAGAGGTATTCCTAATGAAGTGGCCAGTGAGTGGTATATGAAAGCTTCTTTCTACGTACTAGGCTGCAAATGCTTTGGTTTTGCCGTTCTACACAGTCAAATTAGACACTGAATCTGCAAAGAATGCAACAGTGTACAGTAAGGTTACTTCAAATGTCAAAGTATAAATTTCTTCCACAGAAAGTAACATGCAAAAATTTAGTTATGGGTTATGCATGCAGTTTGATGTAGCTCATGAAAATAATATATTAACATACTAACATACTAATAATATATTAATATACTAACATACATATAATGCTATTGGAGTGTACTTTACTGCAGGTTCCACAAAATTCTGAGTACATTGCTATGTAAAATTGGCTTGCATTTTTTGATCTCAGCTGATTAACTTTTTTTTCCCAAACAAATGCTGAATTAACCGCAAGGGTCAGAATGGCAAATGCAATAGCAATACGGGAAACTTTCATCTAATTATTCTGACTGGATTAAAACAATGGAAATCAGGTCATTGAGCCATCACGTACTGGTGCACTTAGGAGCTTTTGGGATGTTTTCATGCAGAAAACTTGAACATCCATCTGTTCTTTTTTCCCCTGGAAGGACAATCAGTTGTGAAAAAAAATATTCTACTCCAAGGTAGCTATTCAAGATGAAATAATCTTCAGCAGTTCAAGTAAATATGCAGGATGATTCAGATGCACTTCACAGTCTGACATTCAGTTTTGATTGTTGAGAGTGTTGAGTGCTGGATTGAAAAGTGGATGCTTTAGTAGGAAGGGAGTAAGAAATATTTAAGAATGACCAGGTAAACAAAAAAAAGTTCTTTTTAATTATAATTATATAGGTTAATTATAAACTTTTGTTTATTTACTTGTATGTTTGTTGTATGTGAATCTAGCCATGGGGGTCACAGTCCAGTGACTTCTGTGCCGGTCCCAAGCCCGGATAAATAGAGAGGGTTGCGT
>CM074969.1:13626022-13641848 GCA_037577455.1 Pangasius macronema
TCGTGCTCCGAGATGGTGAACGCGTTTTCAGCTCTGACACTCTGGCTGGCATTGGCACTGTTAGCGCCATTAGCACCGCTAGGACAATTAGCTGCAGCCTCAAAATGAGCATAGAAAGTGTTCAGCTTGTCTGCCAGTGAAGCGTGGAGGATGTTGAGGAGGTTGTTCTCAGTCCTTTCCATAGGCTCGTAGAATCACTCTGCTGGAACTGTGACTCTAGTTTCCTTCCATAGCGCTGCTTCGCCTCTTTTACCGCTCTGTGCACGTTGTAAGACGCAGCCTTGTATTCATCCATGTTCCCAGTGGCGAGCCCTGTGTTGTAGGCAGTGGTGCGAGATTTCAGAGGGTCACAGATTTCAGGATTTTTATCCACCCATGGCTTCTGATTGGGAAACGTTCTGATGATCATTTCGTTGACTGTATCCGCTAGTCAGAGCTTTGCCAGAACATGTCCCATTCTGCATCATCCAGCGGGTCCTGCAGGGCGGCCACTGATTGGTCTGTCCAGTGCGAAACCTCCCTCTGAATCAGAACTTCCTGTTTCAGCCTTTGTTTGTATCTAGGTATGAGGAAGATGGCAGCATGGTCCGATTTCCCAAAAGGTGGCAGAGACTGTGCCTTGTAACCGTCTTTGAATTGTGTGTAGCAGTGGTCCAGTGTTCTTTCGCCCCTGGTGGGACAGGTGATATGTTGATGTAAGTTTGGCACTGAGTGCTTGAGGTTAGATCTGTTAACGTCCCCCACCACAATGAGCACAGTGTCCTGGTGAAAAGTTTCTTCCTGAGTGAGAGCCTCATGCACTTCACATAAGGCAGTGTCCATGTCCACTTGAGGTGGAATATAAACAGTGCTAACTGTGATCAAGGTAAATTCCCGATGAAGGTAGAAAGGGCAACATTTGATGATCAGAAGTTCTATATTGGGTGTGCAGGAGTGAGAGAGGGGAATGATGCTTGCGCTGTTGCACCAGCTTCTGTTCACCATTATGCACACTCCACCTCCCCTTGACTTCCCTGACTCCATTGTTCTGTCCATGTGGTAAGCCGAGAAGAACTCAGCGGGCTGGATGGTGAGATCCGGTACCACTGGGTTCAGCCATGTTCCTGTGAAGCAGAGGAAGTTGCAGTCCCAAATGTCTCTCTGGAACTTAATCTGGGCTCTGAGGTCGTCAAGCTTGTTTTGCAGAGAATGGACATTGACTAGTAGGATGCCCTCAGCCTGTTCCTGACGCCGACTCGTTTTCCTTGGGGTCTCCACCGTGGGTCGCATCTTTTGTTTTTCCTCAGGATCTCGGTCGGCCAGCTAGGATGCTGAGTTAAAAATGTCGGAAGGTGGGTGGCTTTTAAACCAAAAGAAATAAGTGTATTCCTATCGTAGCTAATAATGTCCATGGTGATGAGTAAAAGTGGTTAGAGTATGATAAATAGTGAAAAATAAACAAAAACAAAAACAAAGAGAGTCTAGTTAGAGCAGCGGTGATGGCAGCAGACCTCACCAGCGCCATCTTGGAACCTGAGACAGCTGGAGCAGTTTGCTCCGGAAGAATGGGCCAAACTACCTGTTGACAGGTGCAGAAGTCTCATTGAAAGCTACAGATACTCAAAAGGTTGTGCAACAAAATATTAGGTTAAGGGTCCCATCATTTTTGTCCAAATTTTGTTTCATTTGTTTTATCATTTAAAATATTCTGTTGAATCAAAAGCAAAGTCTTAATTTTATTAAGTATGAAATAAACAATGATGGATGCCAATTACTTTTGTCAGTTTTAAGTTATTTCAGAGAAAATTGTGTGTTCTTCTTTTTTTATACATATAAAAGTTACTTTCTCCTATGACGTACCATAGGAGAGAGCAAGGCACAGATATGTATATACACTTGCTCCCCTATGGCAAGTCATAGGAGAAAGTAACTTTTAGCTATAGGGGTTTTACATATGCTTCCTAAGAGTTTAAAAATGTGTATATATATGTTCTAGCCAGGCCCACCCACTCTTCTGGCACATTAGAAAGTTCTCAGCACAGCAGAAAGCAAATATTGTGGCTCACGCTAGATAACATTGCCATTACTGAAAGCTAAATAGCTATATGTAAAGTGCTTAATAAAGTGAAGTTTCCAGTGTAACTGGTGTCTGAAGGTCAACTAGCACATTTTGTAAAATGTTTGCAATGGTCTATCTCTGCTGAGTTTATTACCATTTATTAGTTATTTAATAAGATTTAGTGATTAATAGGAAAAGGCAGATTTTGTTATCTAAGCTAGAGCTATTTTACAGAATAATGTTAAAAATGTATATATTTATAATGCATCTTTAAATCTATCTGAATTATAATTGTTGTTTTGCATTATAGTTGTATAGTTTTAATAAAATACATTTGAGTAATCTTGTAGATCTTGTTGAGCTGCAAATGTACATTTCAATATTCTTGAATTTTGCCAACTAGAATTTCAGAACTTTGATATCTTGTATCTCCAAACACCTCTTCACCCAGATAAAACGTTCTAATAAAAAGCCATGAAATGTCATTGTGTCATTCCTTTAGAATCCAATTTTTAAAGAATATAAAGAGAAACTAAAAGGGATAGAAGTAAGACAAACTCTACAACTTTAACTGTCAAGTACCTTAAGTATCTTCATACCCCCTCCCTATTTCTTGGAATAAGTGAGTCTCACAGTCTTAGTCATGCATGTCATGGTATCTCCCAATGGTTTCAATCAGTGGCGACAATGTGCTAATCCTTTCTGATTTGGTTTATGAAAAAGAGCTCCAAGATGAAGTAATTATGAGCAACTCAGTCTCATCAGAGAAAGGTCAGTCCCTGAATGATAGCTGATTGCCAATCAGAGCAGGAGAATAAAAAGCACAGGCAGGGAACAAAGCTCACCTGCACATGACACACAACCATCAGAATCAATTCAGGCCCAAAAGAAGCCACGAAGCACTTGATTGACCTGAGAAATTTGGAAACAAAACAAAACAAAACAAAACAACAAAAAACAGCCAGATTGTTTTGTGAATGAGTATAGTTTAATTAAATTCAATGCATCAATTTTTCATCTCTTTGTTCGTGTGTGTGTGTGTGCGTAGAACTGACATTTGAATTTCAAATAAAACCCCATTGTGGGAAAATTGTCAAGTATTTCTGCATTAATGCTACAAATATATAATATATGAAAACATTTTTAAGGCATTGTGAATGATCAGGGGATAAGAGCTCTTAATCAAAATCCCAGACAGGTGGTACCTGGTCTTCTCTTCATCCATCAACCTTCCAGTCTTATTTTTTTTTTTTTTTTTGCTTTGTTTCAATGAGGCCCGCATTGGACAGAAAAAAAACTATTACTGTTAGTAATTTAGTATTTGTGTCACAACTTGGCCAATTGGAATAACTCCCATATATTCTGTCCTTTCACATCTTTCAAAATCTTTTGCCTGAAGTTAAACAGCTGTGTGGCCATGGATAAATGTGATCTTATACAGCCAGTGTTGGGGAAAAAGGCCTGGAAAATAATACATTTCTTCATCTTCCCTGAGAGACAATCAATCAAGTCTCAGATGGTGTGAGGTTAGTGATGGTATAATGCAGCGCTTCCTTTATTCAATAATGTGTCGAGTGTCAACCTGCATCTAAAGTAGAATTGTCATTTTCTGAACATTGTTTGAACCATTTTCTTTCCATGGCTGTCACAATTACTTAAGGTTGCACTGTAACATGGAATCAGAGCTGAGGGCCCTACAAAAACTGAATCAGAAAAGAATAGAAAAGTGATGCCTAGTGTTTTCAGGATGGGAAAGGATTATAAAGTACTTTGGCTGTTCTGAGTGTTCATTTCCTTTATTCAAGTAGTTTTTGTTGTTGTTGTTTTTTTATTTAGTAATGTTGAGGTACAGAATATACAGAAATGCTGAGATGTAGGAGTAGATACTGATTAATATATTTGAAGCACAGTGGATTATGCATCCAAAATAATAGGCAATAATAGATGCAGTGCTAGACCTTTCGCTGCTGGGTGTCAGGCTCTAAGAACACTGACATATTGGCTTCTTCAGGGAACATGTTAGGGGATTTTGGACATAATTGCCAAAGACAGGCAATAAGGCATTCTAGCTGACCATTACTCTGGGGACTGACGACAGTTCAAAGTGCTATAGTGCATTATCTGTATAACACCATCCATACATGAGAGGTAAACTGCACTCTGTGATCAGAGCATACGAGAGACCTTAATACTGTCGTTGCCATGGCAGTAAGGTGAGCTGGCAAGCTTTTGAAAAACCTGACTACAGTATTAGGAATAGAGGTATGGTAAGAGGACTGACAATATTAATGTTTGCACTTGTCTTCTTTGAAAACTTTTGAATGATTCAAGGACTGGGATTAACAATTTAAATGAACTAATAAAAACAAACTTTATACTGGAGGAGGAAATGCACAAAGCAATAAGTCATTGAGGATAGTGTATTAACATCAACAGTTCTTATGTTTTCTTAGTTTAAGCCCAAACACCTATGTTAATTAGGGGCTTGATAATTAGGTTGTGAGTGAAAGCAAATGTTAAAGTGTTAACCACAACAATACTGGAACAAGAATTCACCGCTATTGACCTTTTTCTCACAGCCGTCATATTTATGACCGTAATTTATCACCATCACCATGAAACTAATAGCAGAAAATTCAAATATATCCAAGAAGCACTGATTTTTGATAACAAGGTACAGGATCCTTTTTATATATGTCCAGACTTCCGTCGTGTCTGTAATGGTTTAGATTGTAGGTACGTATATTATATATATATATATATATAAATATATATTTAAGGAGCTTTAATGAGTAGAGAAGCCTACTGGTACTCCATTGAAGCAGTGGCACTTGAAAGATAAAAAACTTTGTCTTCTCTGGTTGGATAAGTAAACAGAAGTATCACTTTTCCAGGCTTTATTAATTGAAACAAAAGTTTGTGGTAGCATTAAGTGCGGGCTAAAACTAGTGAAGACACATCGGATCCATCGACACATCTATGCCGGTCGTCTATACATGTTCTTTTCTAAATAAGAAGTCTTTAGGTGACCTAAAGCAAGAAACAACATTGAACATAAAACCTCTACACATCTGTCACTGATGAATGCTGGTCAGTAACTCCTAGTACTCGGTTATAAATATGGCATCACAGCAACAAAATATTTGTCACTTTGCATCGGGTCAGGTCTGTACATTATCATTTATGGTCATTTATCCCATCATCATAAGATAAAAATATAATAATCCACAAAGGCTTAGTCTTACAAGGAATATCAACATTTTCGGAATGACACTCAATACATAGAAAATATATGAAATAAGCATTTTGGGACTAAATCACATTTTGTGCGACTCGATATGAAAATGCTCGTTGGTTACAGTAATAAAAGGTCAATAGTTTGAATTGAATTAAATATGTACACAATTATTAGATACCATATACTGTACCATATGCACGTCCACAATATGCTTCTCATGCATTGAATGAAATTACTTCAAACATACCACTCTTTATAGGAAGACATTTTTATATTTTACTGCATTCAGTGCACAGGAACCAGTATATTATTTACATATCATGATTAAACTGGGATTGTTTTTTTTTTTACATGTTAAGTGATTTAACACAGTCATGTGAAACGTGGGATTAAATGTTATACTCGTGTGCATAAGGCAGTGTTTTAAATAAGGATGTAAATAAATTAGAATGTATCTTCAGTTGCAGCTCCAGCAGAAGCAGATTGTCCGAGGTTTCATGCCTGCATTGTGTGCATGCTTTCACTTTCTCTTGCAGCTGTAAAGGAAAGCATGCACAGGACAATATAATGAATACCACAGATAATTTATGACACTTACTTAAAAATATGTTTTAAGCAATCAAAAAACAAAATGATGTTTTTCATTGTACATAGTTTGGTACATGATTATTAGGGGTTAGCAGTATCTTCACATGAAAGTGCAGCTTTTTCTTTATAATCTCTAGGTTTAAAACCTGAGATCTAGACACAAGTACAGAAATAGACATGGAGAAATGACTGCTACCTGCATGATGTATGGTTGAATGGCCTCCTCCTGGCTGCACACAGACATGGAGGGTTTTTACGTGCGGATGTCGCCTCTTTGGGAATACATTCACATTTTTCAACGTCAATTTCACAATCCTCTTTCTTTGTTTTGGAAGGAAATTCTGCTGAACCAGAAGGGCAACAGACCATTAATCCTTATACTCGGTCCCTCCTACATTGATTACCTCTTTTGATTTAAAAAAAAAAAAACTTAAAAAAAAAAAAAAGAAAGCAAAACTGTAAAATGTATTTGAAAGCAATGCATTTGAAAGCAGAGCAGTGAAAATCTTTTGAATCCTGCCTTACACTCCCAGAATTATTTTTAATTAATCTGAAATTGAAAACTTTAATCCATGAACTAGCCTGTTGGCATGGTAGTGTGTTCTGAGGTTTACTGAAGTATTTACAATGACAGAGTTTCAAGCAATATGAAATTCAAATAATCTCAAAAATGTTTTAAGAATTGGCAAAATCAGCGTAATACTAATAGTAAACCAAGGTCAAGGCAAACTCAATGTTAAAATGATCACAAAGGAAATGCTTCTTAGAAATTACACAAGACGTTGGAATGAAAGCATGCAAGATTTCTAGAGCTGAAGATGTTTGGTCCAGATGCTCCCTGTAAAACACTGTGATGAGCAAAGCGATTAGGGAAGTCAACAAGTTCTACGAGTGCGGATTCAGCCTCCAATGTAACCAGACAGAACATTCACTTGCCCTTATGCTTGGAGTCACACATAGTCCATATCGAGTAAGCCAAGCTACTTCCAAAGTCAAGTTGGACCTCCAGAGAATTGGGCCCATACCTCAACGGATGTCCACCAGTAATGAGTTTTTATATAGCAGTGATGAATTGAAAGCCATATCTTGAGTTGAGCATGGTATATAAACTACTAGGTAATTGCAAACTGCTCTAGGAAAACATACTTTATTGCTGGTTTAGTTGCTTGTGCTCTGAAAACTTTGTCCATTACTGAGGAGGCTGTTTGACCTTGACAAAATTGATTCCTTAAATTGTATTTCCTGAGGCCTTTCTTCAGGGCTTTTCTCAATCCGTTGGTCTATTGTGTTCTATGAGCCAGGTCCATAGGTGAATATGAAGCAGAACCATGGAAAAAAAAGTGCCAGTGCCACCCTTGACATACTCCAAGTTTCTATGGTCAGTGAGGCTGATAAATAGATGGTCTGCACCTTCAATATCTACATTGTTATAAGGCTCCCGTAAAGCCCAGAAACTCATTATTTCTTAAATTCTCAACTCAAGTTCCTTTTCAGAAGACTTCATGTTTAAAAGAAGATGCCATTATGACCACGTAGCTCCAATGCAATTTCTTGAAGCATATACTTCCACTATGAATGGTAATGAGGCATCTGGGTGTTTTAGAATGAGGGCATGGGTGAATTGCTTCTTCAAGATGCAGTTTTTGCTTATTTGTTACACTTCAAGACACCTGATTTGCCCAAAACAGAGAGATCGTGTGTGAAATCTATAAAGGAAAATCAGTAACCCAGTTCCCTACGTGTTTTATGGTTGCAGCGCTTATGATGTAGCTGAAGAACGTCATCCTCTCGTGCCCTGTAACTAACGCCGATTGACGATAGTGTCACTCTTGTGCTCTGTGGAGATACTTATTTTTTTTATACTAAATTAGCCCTGATAAACAACACATTTCATTTTCTTAATTATATCCCTGTTCATTCCATGCACGGAAGACTAGCACAGCTTAATGTCTTTGGCAGGCACAGACAGGAGAAGCTAAGCTGCAGAGAAAGATGTTTTGTTCTCTTGTTCTGAAGCTATTATAGCTCATATAGGACTACAAAATTAGCTAACAGGAAACACATTTTACAAGATACAACAGCATTTTGTTAATCTTAAAGCTGTAGACAACTTATTTTTCAATACATTTAATATTGTCCATGTTGAACGCCATTACGATAGATGGAATCTACTGGTGATTCTCGATACTATCATTAATCATCTCAAGCCTAGAGGGTTGTGAAACATGCACTATTTGAGATTTAGATACATATTATTTTCAGGTGGGCTATAGTGCATGGCCATAGCTCACCGTCTTTCATTTTTCTAAAGAAAAGCCTATAAAGGCAGGAGATATGTGTAAACCCAAGTAGCAGTGCATTATTTCTACAGGGTGTCCAAAAATGGGAATATGTTGAGCGAATATGTCAATCCAAATATGTTGATCAAAATCTGCAAAAGCATGATACAGTGGCAAAATGGGTAGAGTATAAGGTTGAACATGTAGAGCATATGTTTTTCCACAAAACTTTTGTGTTTTTACACAAAAATAAGTATATGTAGTTTTACTCTAATTGTATGCTCACCCAGTGAATAACAATATTTCACAATCAATGGCTATGTTTACATGCACATCAATATTCTGATATTAATTGCAATTTGGCAATATTCTAATTATTGAGTCATGTAAACGCTGCAATCCAGTTGCTCGATTCAGATTAAGACAATATTCTGATTGCCCAAATTCTGATTCCTCACCCATGAATTATGCCTGTTTTAATCAGAAATTTGTTGCATGTAAACACCTTATTCAGAAAATCCATTGAAAGGTGATATATGCGCATACTCAGTCCACGAGGAATTGTGGGTGCTAACAGATGCTTAGCTGTAGGCTAGGTATTTAGGAATAGCAACTCAGGCCTACTTACAACAACCATGTTTACAGGAATATTCCAATGCCTGTATGCATATAAACATCATATTCGGAATATGGCTGCAACCTGAATATAGACCTTAAACGGAATTTGATGTGCATGTAAACATATCCAATGAGTTGAGGTCATTACGTGTCATTGCCAAAGACCACAGTCTTACTTTTTAACAAAGAAAAGCATTTAAGGGAAGGAGAAGGGTATAAAGCTGAGTAGAAGTGCTTCATTTCTATATTTACCCAGTGGATAATATTTGATCAATATGGGGGCAGTTGATCAATATGGGGGTAGTCGTGGCCTAATGGTCCAAGAGTTGGCCTTGTAACTCGAAGGTGAACCTGAAGGTCGTAGGTTCGAGTCTCGGGTCCGGCAGGGATTGTAGGTGGGGGGAGTGAATGACCAGCGCTCTCTGCAACCCTCAATACCACGACTGAGGTGAGACCCTTGAGCAAGACACTGATCCCCCAACTGCTCCCCTGGCGCCACTGCCCACTGCTCCGGGTGTGTGTTCACAGGTGTGTGTGTTCACTACTGTGTGTGTGCACTTGGAGGGGTTAAATGCAGAGCACAAATTCAAAGTATGGGTCACCACACTTGGCCACAAAGTCAAAAAAAAAAGGGATTTGTTTTTTTATCTTTTAAGTATCAGGGCTTTGACCAGTTGGTATGACATTGGTTATCAAAGTTCCCTATTGCTCCACAGAATACTGGGGTCATGTGGGGTCAACCAAGGGAGACCTACAAGAATGTGATTATTGGGGGATTGTGTTATTAGAAAAGAGATTGACCTGTGGGGTAGTACACCAGTGTGCATGTTCAGTGAATTAGTATTTTCTGACAGTAAGATGATGCATGGGTGGTGTTAGAGGAATTTTTATCTGTCTCATCACTTTCTCAGTCAAGTGATCAATGAACACAAACTGGTGAAGCATCAGCTGCAATCAACATAAATAATAAGGACAATGACAAACAAATGGTCACAGCACTTTCTATTTTCCACAAGGGAAAACTGCATTCATCTTCTCTTGTGTCTTGGTTTGGGGACATAAGTGGCTCTCAGCATAGAAATAAGCACCATCGCCACGTTGAAGGCAGAGTCCTTTCTTCACATTGCGTTTCTTCTCTTTTAACTATAACCTTACTTAACTATACCTCAAGAACATTCTCCTTGCTCAGATGGATCATTTGGAAAATGCACATATACTTTATCTGTGCAGAGGCAGACCTGAAACATCTGTGACCAAAAGAGGTGGTCATTTTTGGTAGGCAATCCAGTAGATTCACTGTGCAGGTTCATTCCACTCGGTCTCCATTCTTCATCAGTGGATTATTGAGCTTGTATGACGATTTGACATGATCCTGTATTTGGCCATTTTGTTGCTGTTGTACTGAGAACAAGCCGTAACTGCTAAGCAGCAGTCTTATTCAAGATAAACAAGGTTACACTGAGCATTTTAATTGAGCAGTTAATTAAAGCGGAATTGTAGGAAGACTACTGNACTACTGCACAAATATTTTCAGTGTTCTTTCTGGGTCTATTTAAAAACCTAAATTTAAGAGAAAATAAACCCAAACATGAGCACTACTGTATTAAACTGTGAATTTGAAACTGAACATGAACGAATAACTAAATCTTGAACAAGTATTATGACTTACTGACTCATTATGACTAGTTTTGAATCCAGTAGCTACATTAAACTAAACTGTGAAATAAAAAACTTTTATGTCAGATAACTCAATCCAGATTTGCTAATCAACTTCTCAGGTTTGTTTGATGAATGAATCTAGAATGATCACAAATCTGTGCGGTAAGGCTTGCAGTGGTGGCTTGTGTGTTTACATCAACACAGAGGGTGCAAGAACTTTCTTATTGTTTATTATTGCTCATCGCTGGTGTAGTTTGTGACTGTTAGATGCAGACTATTTTATTTACCATGAGAATTCACCACTGTCCTTATAATCGGAGTGTACATTCCCCCCCATTCCAATGCTAAGGAGGCGCTCTGTAAAATGTATGGGGCTATTAGCGAACTGTAGAATTCACACCCTGACAGACTGTCTATTTTTTATTCAAATCTCAAGTCAGTGCTCCCTAAATTCCATCAGCATGTGGACTTTGCAAGGATCGGGGAGAACGCGCTGGATCTTGTTTACACAAACATCCTCGGCGCGTACTGGTGGAGCCCCGCCCCCATCTCGACTACTCAAACCATATCTCTGTTATACTAATTCCAGCATACAGACCGCTTGTCAGACGCTCCAAACCGGTTCTGGTGCAGATGAAGCGGCAAATGATGGTGACTTCACCAACTTGGAGGAATACATGGCATCAGTGAGCATCAGATGACTTCACTGTCTCCAAGATCATCACCACAAGCTCCAACCAGAAGCCGTAGATGACAGCAGAGGTGTGTGTGCTGCTGAGGACTCAAGACTCCCCCTTCAGAGCAGGCAAGTGAAGTGAAGTGAAGTGACTTTGTGTTGCCAAGTATAGTGACCCATACTCTGCATTTAACCCATCCAAGTACACACACAGTAGTGAACACACACACACACCCGTGAACACACACCAGAGCAATGGGCAGCCATTTTAGCTGTGGCGCCCGGTGAGCAATTGGGGGATCGGTGCCTTGCTCAAGGGTCTCACCTCAGTCATGGTATTGAAGGTGGCAGAGAGCGCTGGTCATTCACTCCGCCCACCTACAATCCCTGCCGGACGCGAGACTCGAACCCACGACCTTCGGGTTCACCTTCGGGTTTCAAGTCCGACTCTCAGACCATTAGGCCATGACTGCCCCCAGAACCCTAAGAACCATAAGAACTAGCCCTAAGAACAGCAAGAGCCAAATTGTCCCAGGCCATCAGAGAAGCAAAAATCTGTGCACATGCACAGAAAACAGCAGAGACACGCAGCACATGTGGCAGGGCATCCAGGCCATCACCAACTACAGGACAACACCACCTGCCTGTGACAGTGATGACTCCCTTCCAGATGCGCTGAACAACTTCTCCACTCAAGGCACAGAATGATGAGATGGCAAGGAAGACCACCCCTCCTCCCAATGACTAATGACTGTGTCTAACCACAGCTGATGTGAGGAAAACTCTACACAGAGTTAACCCACGGAAGGCTGCTGGACCAGACAACATTCCTGGCAGAGTGCTCAGAGAATGTGCAGACCAGCTGGCGGATGTTTCATAGACTTCAACACCTCCCTAGGTAGTGCCGTCTTTCCAATGTGCTTCAAGGCCACCACCACTGTCCCCGTTGCTGAAGAAGTCTCCCATTGCACTCAGACCCATCATCATGAAGTGCTTCGAGAGGCTGTTCATGAGGCACATCAAGACCATGATGCCACCCTCACTGGACCCCCTGCAATTCGTGTATCTTCCCAACCTCTCAACAGACAACTCCATCTCCACCACCCTCCATCTGGCCCTCACCCACCTAAACAAAAAAGACATGTCTGAATGCTGTTCATAGACTTCAGTTCAGCATTCAACACAATCATTCCTCAGCATCTGATTGGAAAACTGTACCTGCTGGGCCTGAACACCTCCCTCTGCAACTGGATTCTGGACTTCCTGACTAGGAGACCTCGGTCAGTCTGGATTGGGAACAGCATCTCCAACACAACCACCTGGGGCCCCCCAGGGCTGTGTGCTCAGTCCATTGCTGTTCATGCTGTTGACTCAAGACTGTGGAGCAATGCACAGCTTGAATCACATCATCGAGTTCGCCAATGACACGACCGTGGTGGGTCTCATCAGCTAGAACAACGAATCAGCATAAAGAGAGGAGGTGCAATGGCTAACAGACTGGTGTGGAGCCAACAACCTGTCTCTGAATGTGGACAAAACTAAAGAGATGGTTGTTGAATTTGGGAGAGCACTCCCCACTGAACATCGGCGACTCCTTCGTGGAGATCATCAAGAGCACCAAATTTCTTGGTGTTCAGAAGCCCAGCAGCGTCTCTCTACTTTCTGCAAAGGCTGAGAAAAGCCCATCTCCCACCCGACATCCTCACCATGTCCTACAGAGGGACTATCGAGAGCATCTTGAGCAGCTGCATCACTGTCTGGTTTGGAAATTGCATCATCTCGGATCACAAGACCCTTCTGTGGATAGGGTCTCTCTTCCCTCCATCACAGACATTTATAACACAAACTGCATCTGCAAAGCCACCAGAATTGTTGATGAACCCGCGCAGCCCCCACAAAATCTCTTCACCATCCTGCCATCTGGCAACCAGTACTGAAACATCCTGGCCCTCTCAGGAAGACTCTTTAACAGTTTCCTCAATACTCAGAGGCTGGACTGACAACACATACACACATTCAACTGAACACCATACCACTCTCTTTGCAATTTTTGCACATTGCTACCTGCATTTTTGCTGATACAGTATTTATAAAATATTGTATATAATTTTTTGTCACTAGTTATACTTTCTACCTGGCTGCTACACCAATAACTGCTATGTCTATATATAGTATAAGCTTATCTGCTGAATACTGTCATACTATTGCAGTTTCATTAAGAAATAGGCAATTTTGCTCCAAACTGAGCGTAAGAGTTACAAAAGCAAGATAAAACTTGAATGTCCTTTAACCAACATTTAGGGAATTTCCTTCTGAATTATTTGTCATTATATAATTGATGCCAGTTATAAATAAAATAAAATGCAAAGGAAAGTGAGCTGGATGCTTTTCTGACCTTGTTTGCTATAGGGATAAGGTACACACCGATCCTCCATACAGTCCCATATCAGCCCTCGATCACATAGTCGTCTGCAGTCTTCTGACTGATGAATGGGAAAACACCTGTAGTTGTATTTGCATGCACACACATACACACACGTGCAGAGAAATTAGTTCAGTGAAGCTTGGCACACCACACATGTGACACTGTGCTGACGATAAGGGGCTGGGTTGTGGATGTTCATAGCCTTAATTGGTCTACGTTTAGAAGATCTCTTCCAGAAACAAACTGCCTTAATGAAATTACTCTTCCCATTTACTATTACTTTGTCATGTGGATCTGTCAGATTAAGAAATCTATCTGAAATGATTGTTAGGCCAATTGTCAGACCATGGACCTATGTAAAATTTCTAGCATCTCTTGGTGAACATCTATAATAAAAATCAAACTCAAACTCATTAGACCATCTATGACGCCAGTGATGTAAAGGAACAGTGTTAATTTGAGATAATGAAGCCGATACTGACCCACTCTTCCTGTGGGGCAGAGCATGTCTGCGAATCATCTGCGGTTCCTGGCATTTACACTCTGTGTGGTTAGCTACTCTGATCAGCATCGGTTCAGGCCCATATTTAAACGGCACCACACTCAGAAGCTGAAAGGAACAGATCCAACAACATTCATGCTACTAATAACCAATGGCAACAATACTATTACTTTTAACTATAAAAATACTTCCTAAAGCATTAACACCTGTATAACATGTTACACAATTTAAGATCACTAAGATTAAAATGCCAAGCTGGTCATAACATACCTGTAAGATAGCTTTATCAGTACAAACCATTTTTCAATTTACTTTCCCAATGAAAAATTCAATGCTACAGAAAAATGTTTGCAGGTCAGTAAAGAAAGCAACATATTACATAATACAGCACTTTTCAGACAAAAACCATAATGAAGTCTGTCATGGTTGAACTGCAAAAAACAAGAGTGATTCCTTATAAATTCAATATTGACTTGCAATTCAACTTGGGCTTGTACTTGAATCTTTATATACGGTGGATATAAAAAAAATCTACATACCCCTGTTAAAATTGCAGGGTTTTTTATGTAAAAAAAAATAAATAAAAAATCAGATAAATCATGTCAGATCTTTTTCCACCTTTAATGGAAACAGCAACAAACAAAATTCAAGTTAATAACAAATTTTAGAGAATTTTAGAGAAAAGAAAAAAAAAACTTACAATAACCTGGTGACTGGGCTCAGAATTAACCAATCTCATTCAGACTCTTGGACAAAAGTAATTTTCATACTCTTGTCATCAATGACATGATTCCGATTAACCCCAAATAAAGATTAGCTGTTTCTGTATCATTTTCTTGACATTGTCTTGGTTTCATCCAACTGCTGAAGTCATCGTCTGCAAAGAGCTTACAAAGCATGTACAGGATCTCGCTGCCGAAGGTATCAATGAGGAGAGGATGCAAAATAATTTCCAAAACATTAGATGTACCATGGAACACTATGAAGGCCATCATCAACAAGTGGAGAAAATGGAGCTCCACAGTGACATTAGCAAAGAACAGGATGTCCATCCAAATCTGATGAAAGCACAATGAAAACTTATCAGGGAGGCTGCCAAGAGACCTACATCAACATTAAAGGAGCTGCAGGAATATCTGGCAAGTACTGTTCATTCCCTGCATGTAAGTGCATGAAAGACAGCAATCTCTTGTATTCTTCATGTCTGGGCTATTGAGTAGGGCGGCTAGACAGAAGCCCTTACTCATGGGGGGGAAAAAAAACCCAGTCAAAGCCCATCTAAATCACCCCAAACCATTTGGCAAAATGTGTTATGGTCTAATAAGACCAAGTTAGAACTTTTTGGGCGTAACTGTTTGTTTCAGAAACAAACAGAATCAGAATCGCAAAGAATTTTGGAAAGGCCCAATCAGAGACCAGATCTAAATCCTATCGAAAAACCTGTGTATTGACTTGAAGATGGCTGTGCACATGAGATCCCCTCACAATGTGATTGACCTGGAACATTTCTGCAAGGAAGAGTGGAATAAAACTGCCAAATCAAGATGTGCTGTTGAAATCAAGTTAGTAGACTCTTATCCCAAAAAGACTGTATTACAAGCAGAAGGTGCTTTAACAAAGTGTGAGATAAGGGGAGTGCTTTTCTTTTTTTCGCTGAAACATTGCGAATTTGTTTTTCAGTTTAATTTTGTTGGTTGCTATATCACATTAAAGGGGAAGGTGTATGAGACAGTGGTGAGAGCGGCCATGCTGTATGGTTTAGAGACAGTGTCACTGAGGAAGAGACAGGAGTCAGAGCTAGAG
>CM074969.1:13660926-13674720 GCA_037577455.1 Pangasius macronema
TTGAAGAAGTTCTTACAACCTGGTTACAATCCACCAGTGCGAAGTGTGAATACTTGTAATATTTTCCCTGGTCTTAACATTTTGTTCAGGAGTGTATATATATATACCCATTAAGCGTATACAAAGTCCTGTTTTGATCTTCTTTGTTTCTCTTTCACTCCTCATATCTCCACAAGTTCCTCTGAATGCTCCAGTTTTGTGTTTGATCTGTATTATCTGCATTAAACTTAGTTTTCCACATGCAGAACTTATAATGTTCGTCACTGAACTGTAGCGATTCTGTAGTGATTTGGTGGATAACAGAGTAACATCACATCACTTCTATTCCACCTCAGAACCTGGGAACAATTAGCTAGCTTGGAGTTAAACTGGAGCTAGAGCTTCTTAGAAATCCATAACCTTTTTATTTAAAGGTCTGTTCCCAATAGCCACCTTCCTTTTCAAATTTCCCAGTATTTGATTCAATCCACTTTTGTGCATGGACATGCAGGCATCACGCTCCCTTTTTTCTCAAGCCAAGCGTGAGCACGCCCTTTGTTTACACGTGGCCATACGCCAACACCACGCACGCACTCACATTCCAACAACACACCTTGCCACCATCACTTCTGGCTTGCTCATTAGGATTAAATCTAAATTAGATCTATATCCTGATACCTATATCCTATCTGTAAAGCTGGCTATGTCCATTGTTAAAAGCACTGTATAAATAAAACTGAAGTAAATATGCATGATGATAAAGCTGGCTTTGATTTTGAATTTACAGTGATGGATGAGAAGCAGATGGAGGTCAACTCCCAAACAGAGCTGTGACTTAGGAGGGATGCCAGATAAGATTAGTTAAACAATGCAGCAAGAGCTTTTTGAATATGCGATTAACTGTGAGGTGAAAAATACGGAAATCACTATTCTAGTGATGAAAAAATCTTATGATGCCCTGTGGCGGTTAGAACTTTCACAAAGTTGGTAAAAGTTGACTTTTAACTGACGCCTGAGTGCTCGCTGTTACTGTACAGCTACAGACTGACATATTGAGCTGACATTATTGACATTATTTCCCCCATGAGAAACACATGCACCAACAGAAGTAAAGTGATAGTTATAATATACTCTTTGAATACTAGAATCAGGCAGAAGGCACATCCCAATCAGATCCATCAACACCGCTAACAAAATCCTAGCAGACAGAGATTAAAAAAACAAAAACAAAAAAAACCCAGAATTATACTATAAGAACTTCAGTGCGTGTCAGTGGACAGCCGTGTATGTTAACAGCATGGATATAAAAACAGCTCTGTGTATAAGCTTTCTTTTATGCAACTGTTACAAAATTTAAATAAATGCATATCCGCTCTGCAGTCAGGTCCATATCAGATGTTGCACGTGATTCGTGTTTGGTCCGACTGCTGCTTAGTGTCTCCTATATCATAACAGCAAGGACCAACCATAGATGTTGGCACATCTGCCCTATGTTATGATGATTACAGTACAAGCCACAAGCTCAGTTAAGTAGCAGAACCTGCTAGAATGTGGAACGCTTGAACAGATGGAAGGCTAGTCTCAACGGAAATCATCCAAGGCGAACGAGGCATATAACATGGCATGCAGAAAATTATATCTGTGTAGTGCAGTCGAATGTAGAGAAGAACATCTGGAATATAAAAAACATCCTATCGCTGCATTCCCTTCGCTGGCTTCCTGAAGCTGCCAAATCAGATTTAAAACACAGATGCTTGCCTACTTAGCCTGGCCTACCATCTCTCACACGAGGTAGTACACGAGGAAGGCTTCCTTTAAGCCTCTGTGTTGACCCCCCCCACACTTGTCTGAACAGCTGAGTCACTGGCTTCAAGCGACGAATAAAGACCAACCTCTTTAGCAAGCACTTGAAGTACCACTTAGGTAATCTATATTTAAAAACCCTTGTCTTGTGTATTTTTCTTTTCATGTTGTACTAACCCCCACTGGGGGTTTTAAGCTAGTGACCTGGTGAGCGTGTTAATAAATCCCTCTGGATAAGAGTGCCTACTAAATCCTGTGAATGTAATTGTAAAAGTTAAAAAAAAAAAATACAAGTACAAGTAAAAGTACTGCGCTAAGTGCAGGCCAGTCGAGTGTGCGAGGGATAAAAACTCACTTAAGAAAAGAGAACATAATATACTGCTCAGTAACATTTAAAAATAATGGTCGTCTTAGAAAAGAGAACATGTGCTCCATGGTGGAATGGAAATAACGGGGAAGGTTATAAAAAGCTTCGACGAATTGGACACCTGTAAGGCAAGAAAACAATTATAGAAAACAGAATAGAAAACAGTTATACACTGCCCCCGGTGGTTAAAGGGGGTGAAATCCTTTGTAGTATGGCAGTAATTTCGGTTGGTGATGGCGAGGTGCTTAAATGCCTTGATGTAGCAACCACCACGCCATTCTCACGTCAGTGCGCTGTGTGGAGAATGAAGATCAGCGGTGGTCTCTGGTCGTCCTAATGGACAGGATAAGAAAATTGCAGCACATTGTGGGTGCGCCTGCTAAAGTGGCCACTGAGTGTTTTCGCATATAGTTCTTTTTAAATGAATCATACGCAGGCCTGTGAAAGGGAACTAGCTGCAGTGGTCAGTGCCTCGGGGCTCTTGGTGTTCACAATAAAAGCGGACTCCTTCTGGAAATTTTAGCCCTGATGAGATTTCAGACCACTTCTTGTTCACATCACGACTCCTTTTACCGTAGTTTAACAGTGAACACAACAGTGCAACACTAGATCATTCAAAATGGTTGTTTTACGTGATGCTATCATTTGACTTGGAATGCTTTGATTTGGCTGAAAAACAGATTTGAAGTGAAGCATTTCTGATGCTGAACTGTCAATATCAGCTCATGTTTCATGCCATAGAGCTACTGACTGCAGTACTGGCTGATGTGAGTGGTTAGGGTAGACAAAATACATGCATAGATTTGATAGTATAGTATATTACACACACACTTTATACTAATAGTATTATACTGTAACTATCGTTTCTGTCACTCACACAATACTGTTATTGCTGCCTTAGCAAAGCGCTATAGCTTAGCTCTAACTGCTGATGCTAGAGTAGCTCTATTAGCTTATCTGTCATGTTGCTCCTTAACACTGCTGACCTTGTTATGCGACCACATAACCCCCAGGGAAAGCCATTCGAGCTGTTTTGCTGCAATACTGTGCAAGATGGCTGACCTTAAACATGTGCTAATTTTCCTGTACGACATGTTTTTAAAATTACAAAAGAGAACTCGAGAGCAAAATTTAAAAAATTAAAGAAAATTGAAGAAACACTTTTGAATTTCTGTGAGTGAGTGAAAAACTTTTTGAATTTGAAGATCAGGGTAAATTCGACTTATTTTGTCTTCTGGGAAACATCTGAAGGGCAGTACTAAATGAAAAAAATATGATATTTAGGCAAAACAAGAAAAATGTACACATCTCCATTCTGTTCAAAAGTTTTCACCCCCCAGCTCAATGCATGGTTTTTCCTCCTGGAGCATCAGTGAGCGTTTGAACCTTCTGTAATAGTTGCATACGAGTCCCTCAGTTGTCCTCAGTGTGAAAAGTTGGATCTCAAAATCATACAGTTATTATTGGAAAGGGTTCAAATACACAAAAATGCTGGAAAACCGAAGAATTTGTGGGGCCTGAAGGATTTTTTCTGAAGAACAGCAGGCAGTTTAACTGTTCAGGACAAGCAAGAGACTCATGAACGACTATCACTGAACAGAAAAACACAGCTGTGGATCCTTCAGGTAACAACGCATTTTATATTAAGAATCAAGTGGAGGTAAACTTTCGAACGGGGTCATTTTTATAAATTCAACTATTTTCTCTTGTGGACTATATGTGAAATCTCTTCTTCAGGTCAGCACTAAATAAACAATAACATACATTTTGTATGATTCGTCTTATTTTGCTAAAATAATTAACATTTTGCAGATTCTGAAAGGGGGATGTAAACTTTTGATCTCAACTGTAACTGTTTCTCAATATAGTCCTCCTTCCAAATTCCTCATCTGTCCATAACTTGCCTGTTCCACCAGAAGCAGCCATGCTGAATAGCGCAATTTGTACAGAGGCCCGTATGAGAATTTGTGGATGGAAAAATCAAGTGAGCCCGGAGCGATTTGTGTTGTTTTGTGTTGTTTTGTGTTGATGTGTGGGTTCACAATGCACCTTTTAGTGAACCATACCATAAGCTGAACTGTACTCACGATGGTCTCGGTTCGGTTCGCTTTAAAGGGCTCTGTGTTTGTTGTTTCAAGCATTCACACATGGGCCAAAAATTCAGAGAACTGTGCTCAGATCCCTGAAACGGAACCAAGCGTGAAAACACCTCTTTCAATAAAACGGTTGTACGAGAGCCCTCTCTGGTGGCAAAACAAGGACACACACTCTGCGTCCGTGCTGAGTCACAGTGAGACAAGCGGGAGACCTTCATGAATTAAAACTCCTGACCTCTTGGCTATTCTGCTTTGGGCAAACTATAATGACAGTGCTAAAATTATTATTGAACCAAGAAGCACTGATTCATTTGGAAACTAATATTTTGACATTTGTTCAGGGCTTTTAAATGATATCAATGAATGATTCTTGTAATAATGTGATACATAAACATGTATACTGAAATGTATTGCGTTGCCCTTGATGCACTTGAATGTGTGAAACATCTTAAGTCATGTACTTGTGTGTTATAGAATGATGTTGTTTTTATTATTATTATTTTGATCACGTGACCTTATGACTGACCTCCACCTTCCTGTGCACAGGTAAACACCTGCACCTGCACCTGCACCTGCACCTGGAGGATCCCGCGCATTTCCATAATGCTTATAATGCAAATGAGTAAAATAAAAGCTTCTTTTTTTTTAACAGATGTAATGCTATAAAAGTCAGAAGTAGTTTATCAGTCAGTAATGAACAGGAGATGAGTGTTACCGTCTCAAAGCCACGGTGAGGATGATCAGGAAAACCTGCAGGCTTCCTCACACAGAACTCATCCAGCATCAGAAACGGATCCAGGTTTCTCAGCTAAGAAGGGTCACAAGTCACAAATCACTGCAGTCTTACACACTGAATGTGTCACCATGTCATCATGGCTTTAACTGCCACTTAGATGAAGTCGAAATAAACCTACTTCCTTTCGCCCGATGCTCCTACGGACCCTTGCTCCGACTCCCTCCGACTGCTCCACGCTTAAAACCATTTTACTCACTTTTCTCACCTTCATCATGTTTAATCAGCTTTCTTAAAATAAAAAAAAAAAAAACTCGACTCCAACTTCTGTGCTATGGTATGCTAATCAGCTGTAACAGCAGTAATGTTTTGGTGGGACCTGTTGGTAAAGCTCTGGGACTCGGCTCTTCGACTCCAGGCATTATAAATCGAGAGTCGACTCAGAGTCGATTCCGCGCTGTGATACTGATTCGGCTCATGGCCGCGCGCACACCCGGTAAGAAGGCGTGTCTGGGAAAACTTTCACTCCACATTAAAACAGGAAGAAATTATGTCTTCTTTCGTAAACTGTACAAATTAAAAATTACAAATCTGCTTACAATGAAACAAAGTATTAAGGCACTTTAAGGCTATATAGCTGAAGGAGCGAAAATAATAACCAGTGTCGGCGCTATATAACTCTTCAAATGACGGTCCTAACTAAAATAGCGGAAATATCTCTCTTTTTTTCTGTCCGTGTTTTAGTTTTGAGTCGAAAACAACGTGTGGAATTGACTTTCAGTCTTGTATCGAACAACTGCTCGAATGTTGTTTACATTCTTTAGGGGCAGCCACTGCAATGCTTATTGCGCATGCGCGCGCCGGCCGAGCGAGTCACGTGGGTGGGGATTCCTTAAAGGGACAGCTCACAATTCGGGTTGTGCGGTAGTCTGTTGCAAAAAGCAGGAAGTGCAAGTAATAAGCCTGATAAAGCAGATTGAGATTCACCAAAATCTGTTACAGATACACGGATTAGACGAAATCAAGACCAAGACAATATATGCTGTGAAAGTAACCTGATAAATAGCATGGTTATAGAAGGGTATGTAGATGGGAATATACTCTCTAAGGCCAAACTTTTTTTGCAGTATTCAAAGCATGTTTGCATTATTTTGAGTTATTCCAAATAATCATTCAAATTAAATAAATATAATAAAACATCAAAACATCAACTTCAACACATAGTGACTTACATGAACATGTTGTGCATTACCCATTTGCTTTGGAGCCAAAAGAAGCTCAAACCCTGACACGTGCTTTTGAAACTTTTTCAAGGAAATAGTGGTTTGAGTTAGTTAGTGATACTCTGTACTTATGGAATAGCGTTCTGAAGCTGGGGAAACTCATATCAACAAATAAGGTTGTATTAATAATGTGAAAGAGCTTAGATTTGCCTATACCACAAAACAAATCTATATGTATATGTATGATTCCTTAATTAAGAAATACACAGCATTACTTAATGTTACAATGCATTCGGTGCTCTTGGACTTGTTAGCTGGAACCCAAAATCCCTCTGCAGCATCCACTAGGTGCTGCACTTCATCATTTTTGACAACCAGATGCCACTAATGCACATTGTGTTGAAAGGCTTTGAACTTCTTTTTTTATATATATACATTTGGAAGGAAAGCTTCATTTTGCCATCACTACATAAAGCTCTTGACCTGTGTATGCATGATTTTCTGCACAGTGCTGCTGCCATATGATTGGCTGATAGTCTAATTGCATACCATCTTTTCTATTCTTAAAAGTTAAGCTTAAACTAGTACACTACATCTGTCTGGAAGGCAAGTCAAGGCAGGATGCCACTATCAGACAAGGACTTGGCACCGGTGTCAAATGCATAGAAACGTCCATATTTCACAGTGGCAAAAGATGGTCAAGATAGCTTCATTCTGGCAATTACAATCACTTGCAGTGCTTCCTCTCCCAAAGTGAAATGTCAGCATGTGTTCTGGGGCAAAGTGATAGAAGAAGAAGTGATAGAATAGATGTCTCTATTAGCGTCACAGCCACATGAGGCCATGCATATGGGAAATGTACTCCTCTGTTCGTGCCTTTTCCACTTTGTTGGTATCTGTGTTCTGTTCTTCACTGCTGTGTTCATCTATGATATCCCTGGCAATGCGAAAAGCTGCTGCCTGGCCTCCTGCAAGGTTCACAGCATGGGGACCAACCTGATCATATAATAAAAGCACATGCATACACACACACACACACACACACACACACACAACATTAAAACATGCATATTTTCTGCAGGATCAGCTGAAAAGTTTTCAAAGAGGAGAATGTTGCCACGCTATACACAGTACAGCTGCAGAATCCATTACCTGAAGTGCTGCATACTGTCCCATCAGGTAAACAGGACATCCAGAAGCCCACTGGAGTGTCTCTGATATACACGGCCATCCTTCAAGTACCTGCGAGACCGGGACAGGGATCATTTCCTTCAGTAGGACATAGTCAGTTCATACTTCAGTTCCAGAAGGCAGTTATGATTAAAGAAATTCTGTTCAATTTTATTTGTATAGCAAAAAGCAGTTTTACAGAAATGCTGATCTAGCAAGATTTCTCTAGATTCTCCACAATGTTATTAAAAAAACTTTTTCAAGTTAGATGAAAACCTCTAAACTTCTTCTCAAAGTTCTTCAGCATCTGCTAAGAGTTTAGCCAATACATCAGTGTATTAAATGGTAACTATAAGTACTGAGATGCTTCAAGGAAAATGGTTACGCTAACAAACTGAAGGAAACCGAAGGAAATCCAGTCAAATGCTTGCTCATCTACCAAGTCAATGCTTCAACTATGAGAAGTCTTTAAATAAGTCATCTTATAGGACATGTTGCATCTAATAAAACATTTTTATAGAAACGTAAAGCAGAATTAAAGACCACGACACCCAGAGGGAGAATTGAAATCAAATTTGTTTTGCTCACAAAGGTGCTAGTATACCAGAAAAGCTGATGCAAAGCACCTAAATTTCCATCTGCAGGTGAATATGAATTACAGAAGTGGTTTTGTCATGGCCTGAGGGTGCATTTCAACCAACAATGTAGGCATAAAAAAACAATGGAATAATGAATGCAGAGGAAAAGAAAGAATTTTTGCTTAATCATTTGAACCTATTTGAAAACAACTGACTGATAAAAATTCACTGAAAGCATGATTAAGGCCATCTTATAGTGGAAGACTGTTGGTACTAACTGTAGAAGATTTATAAATTAGCAGAATATGTCCATATTACAGTGGCATGTCCATATTAAGTGGGTCTTTTGCAACAACAACAAAAAAAACAATGCAAAGCTAGCAGCTATAGGCTTTTAACACCTGTTAGCTATAATACCCTCGTAGCTCTAGTGCAAATGTAACAAAGCCAGATTCAGACTTCTGAAGTCTAACTGAATACACGGCTTTAAACAAGACGTTCTTGAGTGGCCTACGCTCCTGACCATTCCGTGAAAGATGAGTAAAGTTTGGGTCTTTTGTCAACAGACTGCCAAAAGGTTTTACTTTTACTAGCCTAGGCTAAGGTATGGTTGACCTGAATTGGGAATTGCTTCTTGATGTCTGAGAGTAAAGGGTCTTGATTAACATCCAGCTTGCAGCCAGTGGCAAGCCAGATCCTGTCACCAGTCCATTTTTCACCATCACATAGAGAGACCTTCCACCTCTGAGTTTCATAGCACCACATTGCCTCAGTCACCTACACAAAGACATAAGGGGCTTTTAACAAAGATCAGCAGTATTAGTGCCATAATGTGAAAAGTTTTGTAATTTAATACCAAATTTCCCAGACATTTAATGAATCTAAGGCTGTTCAAACAAGTAAATGACTCAATAGGCATTATAAAAGGCTGAGTATGATGAGGATGAGGATACCTGGCAGTATGCCTTGACAAGCAGCTGCCCTGACTGAATGAAAGTCTGCAGCTGTGCATAAGCCTCTGGAGTCACGGCTCCTCCTTTACGCGCCTGTTTGATCATGGCTAGCCTCCTGTGTAGACTCCTCTCTCCATAGAACTGCCGCAGGTAGGCCAGACCATCCAGCTTGATGCCGTGCTCAATGTGCGAGTAGCGGCCGATCAGACTCTCCACATCCCCAACATCAAACTGCTTGAGCTGCACAGACAGATCATGGTGGAAAATATGTACTATCAGGGCCTTTTAGGCAGTATTTGAACTCCACTCACCAGCCTCTATAATAGGAACACATGCACCCCTGCTCATTAGTGCAATTATCCAATCAGCATATGATGTGGCAGTAGCACAGTGCATACAGATATAGGTCAAGAGCTTCAGTAACACTCTCTAGAGTTTACACAGAATTGGGCGAAAAACAAAAAGATCCAGCGAGCAGCATTTCTGCAGTGCCTTGTTGATGAGCAAGGTCAGAGGAGAATGGTTAGAGACTGGTTGAACTATAGTAACTCTTCACAACCATGGCGAGCAGAAAAGCATCTCAGAAGGCACGACATCTGTCACAGAGGCAGATGGGCTACAACAGCAGAAGACTACATCAGTTTCTACTCCTCTCAGGCAAGAAAAGAAAAGAAAATTTGCCTGGTATTTTTCAAGTCTTATTTACTATTTACTTTATCATAGATCCAAATTACCTGTGTGTATTACGTGCCTCTGAGGTTGAGCTTGATTTTTGCCCATTAGGGTCTAGCTCACTGTCTTTAAGGGATAGCATTCCTCTTAATCCCCCCAAAATGTTGCAGCATAAAATGAGAAATAAAGAAGTATTTTAATTTTTTTCTTTGCTGTCAAATGTAATATAATGTGCTTGCAATGCATAAGTCTGCAGTCACGTCTGAGGACAGAATACTGCTCAGTGTCACGACATATGCGTAACTCAATTCTGAATACAGTCTTTGTGTGAATTTTTGTGTGCATACTGTATATGCACATAGAGGATATCTTACTGCCTTTCAGATGTGGGTAAATACCCTGCATTTGAAACTGAAACTTGACAAAACATGCCGGCTAGGATCTACCATCTAAATAATACTGGTGTCTGTGGTGGTCCTTTATTACTAATAGACAGATTAATGTCCATACTTTGGATATTAGTGCTGGAAGACAGTACAAAAGGAACATCACTGTGGTAAAGTCCCATTTCTCCACATTCACTGCTCTTCTCCAGCTCCGTCAGTAGATGGTAGTGTTGAGAGTGGTGGATATTTGCATGTTGCTCTATGCCAATAGTTCTGAGGTATATGGTTGGTGAATAGGATATGTCAGGGAAATTGGTCTGCCCTTTCATATTAAACATCTTCCTGGAAAGCTCAGGTCAGATTACCTGTATGTGTTTGCGCAAGACCCAGGTCACTTGACTTGCACCTTGTTGGAGAGCCATGGAGATGATGTGGGCGCTGGTCAGACCTCCACCAATCACCATTACTCTCTGATTCCTATGGCATACAGTAGGTGGGCCTGGGATAGTAGCATTAAATCTTTGATCAGTTATTTTGCCAGATCAGTTATTCTCAAAGTGAATGGAATGGCTCTTAAAACAACCCCAAAGGAAATTACGAGGCCAAGTCAATGGGAAAAGGGAATATTGAAACCAGGCCTACCTGTGAAGTGATTGCCTTTAGCTTTATGTTGAGAGAGGAGGTGCATCAGTTCTACTGTGTGCTGCAGACTCTCTTCAGGGTAACTCTCTGTGATTGCTCTCACCCATGGAGGGATATTTGCCATCTGTTCTCTGGTGGGTCCTGTGGCTAGCACCACCCTTTTGGTCTCAAGAATGTCCCCTGTGTCTAGAATCACTCGAAAGAATTCAACTTTCTTTTGTTTTTCAGATAGAAATGGAGTAATTCTGTCCACAGTGCCTTTGATGAGGACATGGTCCAGGTTGTAACTGCGCACCTGTTTGAGGCAGTGCTGTACAATGTTTTACTGAATAAACTGAAAGAGGTGCTAGATGCTACCATGCACAGAACTTGTAGCAGTATCCAAATACAAGCGTACATGTGTAAATGACATCTATTTAAAAGTGTCAAGGAATGATGCCATAGGAATCTTCTCCACTCCCAGATGCAATGGTATTTCCCAGCAATGTTTGATTAAACATATAATCATTATGGTTTAATTTCATGCTTTATGTGCACTTTTTTTATTAGTCATTAGTCATTCAGCAAGTTGGTGTCCCACCATACATCACACATATCATACATTTATGTTACATACATCATATGTGAGTATGTTCATTTCCTCTTCCCATGCCACACACATCTGTTCAGTATTCATAAGTACATCCATGGTTTTGATCCATGCCAAACTGACCCCAGACCTGCTCCTTGAAGAAGTCCACACTGAGCTGAGTTCCTGGCAGGCTAAAATATAAGTTTTTCTGCAGGCCTCGAGCAGCACTGAGAAGCTTCCTGTTTTGCTTGCCAAGGCGTCCGTCATTAAAGAAGGCATTCTTATCCTGAATGTAGACCCTCTCAGGGAGAGAGTGAAGCTCAGCTACACGATCCTCCGCTAGCACAAACTCTTGCAAGGCTTTCTGGGATTGCACACAAGAATAATACTGTTACGGTTTTGATTTTGAGACGTCATAGCCTTTTTTATAGAGCTGTTTGTTAATGACATTTGTAATTTGGTTTCGATTGCATTTAACAAGTCAGATGATTCAGTTTGCTATTACCTTATTGAGAGGGTTAGTGTGCACCAGCATGTGTGAGCGAAGGTGAGGGATATTGAGGGCAGTGAATTGGCTCTCCCACAGGGAAGCCCATTCTCCATAAGAATCCACTACCTTGAAGTTCAAAGGAGGACATGTTGGGCATTTTGGGTCTTTGTGTAGTTCTGACGGTGTATCTGTGGAAAAGCAATGTTTTGTGAAACCTGACATACTGAGTTATGTATACGATTTTATTAGGAATCTCTTTGGAGTATATAAAGTAATGCTTTATATAGATATAAAAGTGTTTAGGATCAGGCCAAGCTAACGGTATAAGCAATACGTACCAACAGATCTCCTCTTGCTCTTGGTCCGTCCAGTCTTGGAATTTGTCTTGCTGAGCTGTACCCCCTGGAGGATTTCCGCATTGGAAGAGTTGACATGCTGCTGGGGGTTCAGGAGCAGGGTAGCCAGAATGAGAGCATGAGGGCCTGCTCCAACTATCAACACATCCAACATCTCAGAAAGACACACAGACAAAGAAATACCTAGAATGTAAGGCGCTTCTAAATCAGAAAATAACATCATCATAACCTTGTCGTTTCTTCTGTACAGTTGTACTTATTTTAAGTAAGGAAACAAAGACAATGTGGAATCCCATACGAGTCCCTGTGAACGAACTGTTACTGCTAGCTGGCACTGCTGTCAGAGCTGCTGTTATAGAAAATGCATCAACACCTTCTGACCAATCATATTTGAGAATTCAAAGTATAACAAGTATAAAGTGAACCATCAGATGTAAAATTATTTAGTAAACAGATACTACCTGATGAAGCGTTTTCAAGGTCAGAACAGATGAAGAAAGAGAGAGAGAAATAGAGAGACCTGTTGTATGAAGTCTGCAGATGGTCTGTATGAGACTCCTGTAACTCTAGCTGTTGTTTCTTTAGATACACTGGCCTCTGATTGGCTCCAAGATTAGCGTGTCAGTATTAAAAATAACTATGCCGTAAAACAGAGAGTCAAAATGTGGCTCCTCACATGCACACACAATTTGCTTTTAACTCTTAACTAACCAGAAGGACAAGAGTGTTTTAATTCTCTTGTTTGTATGTAATAAGATGTAAAAGGTCCTATTGCTGACAACATACAAAACAACCAAGAAGATTACTACTGTACATTGAAGTTACATGCAGGTATACAGTTGCTTATAGAACATTCATTATGAAGTAGTAGTAGTCTGAAAAGTTACACCTAAATATATACTCAGTTAGCCGGAAGACTGAATGTATGAATTTTACACCCAATTTTACTCCCCACACTTTACTGTAGTGTTTTATTCATCTTATACCACAGCTATTCGGCAACCCCAAATTTATTATCCTGACACATCATACATTTTACCCATTTATAGTTATATTTAATGTTGTAAAACATCTGTGAAGCAAGTTAGAGCCTTTAAAATTGCAGCTTGTCAAGTTACCAAGAAATCCTGGCCTCTGTCAGAAGTTGAAAGACCCTCCCATGTCGGAGACCTTGGAGGCTCCTTCCAAAAATGATAAATAAATGCCTCTTCACAGAAAGCTTAAACAAGTACACACAGTTTTTAACCAGTTGATGTGGAGGCCTGATGCAAAGCAGAGGGCCGTTATCAGCCTGAAGTGGATTATTATCTTATAACGGCACAGCACAATGATTTTTACAACAATTCCAATTTTACATTCATTAATGAATGCCATATTACCCATGTAATGTATTGGAATGTCCACAAGACAAGCTAGTTCCTGTTATGGCTTATGTTATAAAGAGTTGTTCCCTCACCAGCATCTTCTGTATTTTGTCTCTGTATAAATTCCTCTGTCCTGAAGACATTCCCATGCTGGGCAAATTTACAAAGCAGTACGACTGTTGCGCTCTAACGACTCACACCGGAGACTCCTTCCATAAATGTTTCAAGACTGGACTACTGCAACTCACTCCTGGCAGGTCTACCTCTGAGCGCCATTCATCCTCTGCAGCTGATTCAAAATGCAGCTGAACAATTGGTTTTCAATCTTCCTAAGTTCTCCCACACCACCCCATTGCTGCGCTCTCTCCACTGGCTTCCTGTAGCTGCCCGCATCAGATTTAAAACACTGAT
>CM074969.1:13683385-13697106 GCA_037577455.1 Pangasius macronema
TGCAAAAGTCTTAGGCACCCTATTTTTTTTTTTTAGTACAAACTTTGTTATAGATTTTTATTTTATGACTTCTACATCATTGATTCAGTACAAGAACATTTTAGATTTCCAAACATTAGTTTTCCAGCACAAAATTAAATGTTCCAGAAAAATGTTTGTATCTCAGTTAAGAAAGCAGCAGATTACATATTGTACCTGAGACTACTGTTTTTTTTAAAGCGAAGGATTGTCACACCAAATTCAATTCAATTCAATTATATTTGTATAGTGCTTTTAACAATGGACATTGTCACAAAGCAGCTTTACAGAAATAAATGGATTGAAAAATTATATTGTAAATATGTGAATTTATCCCTAATGAGCGAGTCAGAGGCGACGGCGGTGAGGAAAAACTCCCTGAGACAATGTGAGGAAGAAACCTTGAGAGGAACCAGGCTCAAAAGGGAACCCATCCTCATCTGGGTTCAACAGTGCGATTATAAATACATCCCTTCTATAACTGAGTACTATATGAACAAATAGTGCAAATGCGCAGCCAGTAAATTCATCACATTTTTCGCAAGAAGTCTGGTTGGTTAAAATCTATCCTCTGTCCACTGATGGAGTCCTGAGTATGAAGCTGCTCGTGGCAACCGCAGCCCCAAAGCCACCACAGCAATCGCAGTCCCAAGCCATTACAGTACAGCTCCCCATATGTGATCCCCAAACCATCTCCCCAGCCCCAAGTGGAACCATCCCCAGCAACCACACGGTTCTTCAGGCCATCCATATGGGGCCCCAGCAGCAGCGAGCGAACTCAACTGATGAGAACTCCACCCAGAAGTAGGGCATCAGGACGGGTCAGGCAGGTCCAGAGAGCAGAAGGGGGTCAGGATCAAATATTGACTTTGTTTCATTTATTAGAGCATTTCTTTGCATGTGCCTAAGACTTTTGTCCAGTACTGTATAAATGCCCTTACACACACCTACACACTCTTATTCATTTCACTACTGCTCTATCGCTTATTATAGTACATGAGTACTTAAAATAGTGTGTTTTGACTGGAAACTGCTGTGTAGCCGATATTTCATCCATCACTTGTTCACACAGAAAAGTCCGCCTTTCAAATTTCTTTTGTGGTATGTGTATGCGAGCATATTTTGATTTGATTGTGCAGGCATGCTTGTGGGTGTTATAAAATCCTGTTTGGTTTTTTTTTAGGCCTGCTGACAAGACTGCGACTTCCTGCTACAGAAACCGATCTCATACTTCAGTCTGCACAGGGTGAGACAAACAATAAGCATAGCTCGAAGCACACGGCACTTTTGAAATAGGACATAATCAAATAGGAGAAATCAAGCTTCTAACAAGGAGCCCAGATTGCACACAAACGTTGACACGGGGTGCACAATTTACGCCCCTACGATGTAACATGAAGAGCTCATGCCAATTGAAATGAACAGTCCATATGGAAACCCTAAAGATTTACACTTCCGAAAAGCAGTGCCCAATCTCCTCTCTCCAGTGGATAACCTCACCTGATTATTGTAGGTTTGAGCTGCTGCTGTAATCATAAAGACTGTCATCTCAGGACTCTTATTCACAATCTGTAGTAGAGTAATGATTCATAATCCCTCTATCCACTGTCACACAGGAGAGGACGCCATCAGGAGTCTCTCCATGGCCTTGTCACCTTCGTCTTAGAGTTAAATCTACATCCACTTTTCTGTAAAGCTGCTTCATGACAATACCTGTCTGATGCTATACAAGTAACAATGAACTGAATTGAAGTTGTCTTGCCAATTAGCGAAAGAGCTGCATGTTCCATTGTTAAGACAATAAGACAGTAATTTGTGCATATTGTTCTAACCTTGGCTAGATGTGTATGTGTGCTATCTGGGATGTGGGATTTGCAATATATGTTCAGTATGAGTTTAATTTATGTGTGTGTGTGTGTGTGTGTTATGATTGCATTTAGGCGAGTGGGAGCTGAGTCGAGAAGACGTGCGTCTGGTGAAAGAGCTAGGCAGCGGCCAGTTCGGAGTGGTCCAGCTCGGTGTGTGGAAGGGCAAACACCAAGTGGCCATTAAGATGGTGAAAGAGGGCTGCATGTCCTCAGATGAATTTATAGAGGAAGCCCAGGTCATGATGTAGGTTTCTGTCATGCTCGTTCTACCTCTTCCGCTTCCCTTTTCAATGCTGGCTCATTGTAATCCTGGTAAAAATCCAAGGCAGCACGTTAGTATGTGTGATACGTGGTTAGCAACTGTGTAAAGCAGTTCCTGTTCTCAGCAAATATTAGATAATGTACTCATGGATGTATCAAAATTCCATTATACTGCCTTCTGTTTTAAACATTTAAACAGCCTTTATATTATTTTACATCAGTTAGTGTACCATTAGCAGGTGTTCACAGTGTTTCTGGTCACGGTTCAAATCAACGCAGACGTCATAAATCCATAAATCAGGCACCATAGCAAAGAGAAGGACAGGAATAGGGAAGAAATCTTAGACTAGCAAATACCTTTGATTTGATGAGTGGCCTGTTGACTCGTACTCATTAATGTGTTCATTTATTCCAGGAAAATATAGGTAAACATCGCCTAGGTGATTTAGGGTGGGTTTTTTTACATGGGAAGCAGGTGCAATGAGGGCAGGATGCTGCTGCTTTTAAACAGTTTGTTTCAGACAAGCACCAAGTAATGTCAGGGGATTTTTTTTTTTTAAATCTCAAAACCAGATCACGTGTGTGAGTGTGTGTGTGGTGAGTGTGTGTGTGGTGAGTGTGTGTGTGTGTGGGTGTGCGTGTGCGTGTGCGTGTGAGTGTGTGTCGGGGGAGGGGGTTCATGCGAACAAAACAAAAATGACAGCGAGAGTGATGGTTTGTCTTGTAAGAAGAGATTTACAACATGTTGAAAATATTTCACTGCCGATATTCCAATATTGCAATAGAACTTAAAAACCCAACTTGGCTATTGTTGGGACATTCACTCGTACATATGATGTGACGTCCCACTGACGCTGTGGCTGCGTGCAGTCAAGTCACGCAAACAAGCTTGTCTTCTCTTTATTGATATTTATTTATAATTTAATCATTCATCTAAGCTAAATAGCAAGCCAGGCTTTTTTAGTGAGCCAGTAATAGCTAGAATGTAGTTATGGTTACGTTGTTAGGAGAAAGCACTCTTAATGCAAAAGATTTGTGAAAGATATGCATGGGATAGGCATAGGTTATATACTCTGTATGTCTATATTTGTGCCTGTGTGAGGTGACAGGATATACCAGGCCTTTCTTTAATCTGTATAAATTATTAAACAACATAGCACATTAAAATGTGTGCAACATTTCCCATAGCACTATTCCAATCAAATTCAAACCTATGGCATAATTTCTTTAGCATAATATAAATGTAATACTTTGACCACCAGCAATACGCACAGTCAGCATCTGTAATACAGTGTTTGTGTGTGTCATTGTGCACTCCAAGGAAACTCAGGCATCCTAAGCTTGTGAGGCTGCACGGTGTGTGTACCGAGTGCTTTCCCATCTACATCGTGACGGAGTTCATGAGTAACGGCTGCCTGCTGGAGTACCTGAGACATCATATGAAAGAGCTGAAGCCTGAGCGTCTCCTAACCATGTGCCTGGATGTGTGCGAGGCGATGGCGTACCTCGAGGATCAGCAATTCATTCACCGAGATCTAGTAAGTACACACTTTCTGGAATGATAACGACAACCCAGTGTTTGATTGTGGTTAGATGAAGTCATGCATTTTGGGAAGTGCTACTATCGCTACTGTCATTTATACTACGGCCACTTCCCACTCGACAAAACATAAAAGACTGCTTTAAAAGATAGCCTTAGTGAACTTGCCGAGGTTCCACAACATTAATGTAACCATAAGTACAATCTGACATTCGTTGACTCATTACACCACGCTGTTGTTGATTATTTTCCTATAATAGCACACCCCTAAGTGTGTTATTCCTTAGTTAATATTGATATCTATTTTTACCTTGCAGCCAGCCCTACTATCAGACCCATGTTATTAAGGAAATTTAATCAACACCTTCAGAAGGTAGTAATCTCCAGATGTTTCGATCTTACAAGCAGATTCATTGTTTTCCTTCATTTTCTTTTCAGGCTGCGAGGAATTGTTTGGTAGATAAAGACCTGTCTGTCAAAGTGTCTGATTTTGGAATGGCAAGGTGACACATACCACACATTTACAGACACAAACTCAGCTTTGCATGTATAAGTATGTGCTTTTGATTGTTGATGTGTTTTCTTCCCCCTTTGTAGATATGTACTGGATGATCAGTACACCAGTTCTGCAGGTACAAAGTTTCCCGTGAAGTGGTCAGCCCCTGAGGTTTTGAACTACACAAGGTTTAGCAGCAAGTCCGATGTGTGGGCATTTGGTTCGTCTGTTTCCATTTACTACGTTTTCCATGATGCAAACCCTACTGCTCTACTTGCAACGTGTACTCATGGCTCACCACAGAATCACATGATTGCACATTACCACAAAGTCTAAATTGTGTGAAGAGATGAGACACATCAGCCTTTCAAATATAAATCTAAATATGGGCAGACTACGTACATCTGTTAATACTGACATGATTATCGAACCAAGTTTTTACATGTAAAAGATTCAATTCCAAATCCACTGAAAGACACCCTGCCTGTATATCTACTTATGGAAAAATAACTACTCCCATATTGTAAAGAAATGAGTTCTCACTTCGATTATCAACATCAACCACATTAGTTTCATCAGCCTAAGTAAGTGCTAAACACATTAACACACCAACATACCAAAATGCAGCAGCAAATCAGAAACACATCAACATCAATACCGCAATAGTTGGAAAAAGAGAGTGTGAGACTGATGGTGTTGCAGTCGCTGTAGCAGTCTGTGGTTGTGAAGCCGGATCTCCGTTTGTGGATGAAACTCTGTCTTCTAGTCAGACTACACCCCACTTTCTGCCACCACAAACCCTACCAGGAGAAATGGAAGGAAAACCAAATGACTGAATCAATAGACCCGTTGCTACAGCACTCGTCAGTCTGACAGATTTCGAACTGAACGATGAAAAAGTGCCTAAAAGAGAAAGAGTTACTCCTCACTATAATAACAACAAAAAGTCAGATTCGTTTTCATTGTGCTAATCATGCGTAGCAACAAGCATGCGATGAGTTTAGTGACCTAAACATTTCTATTTGAGTTATTGAAGATGTGTTGCACTTTTGGTTGGTTAATGTGTTTTACATTTACAGGCCACTGTAGGTAACACTCATGGCATTTAAAAACGAGAAAACACTCATGGCATTTTAAAAATTTTATTTCTTACATGATGATCCTAATAGCTAATAGCTTAAGCCATGGCCTCGGCACACGTGTTTTATGTGGCTGAGAACACCCATTTGGAAAACTTTGTTATGGTCCAGACTGCATACTTGTATCCCCAGTATCCCTTTACTCAGGCCCCATCTCAATCTCGGAAAGAAAAAAAAATGGCTAAAATCCATAAGCTCCCAGGGTAGCCAGATAATTCTCCTGATATGAAAAAAACCCCACACAAAAATGACAAGAAATGTAATAAAACCAGAATAAGCACTGACAGTTCTTTTTCCAAGATGGGGTCATTTATACTGGTCAAGGGCATTATGCTGGATTGTAGAGTGTATATATATATATATATATGTGTGTGTGTGTGTGTGTGTGTGTGTGTGTGTGTGTGTGTGTGTGTGTGTGTGCGCGCGCTCTGGCATATTTATTTATTTATTTATGTCTTCTATCAAGCAACATTAGCTTAATGCTAGCTAGGTATTTACTCGTGAGGTATATATATTTTTTCTTATTAAAAGATTCTTAATGTAGTACAACAAACAGTAGGTACTTTTATCATCTATATCTAAATAACAAGGTAAGGCAATGACTTTAACAAATAAACTGCCTAGCTCATCACTCGAAAGTGATTCATAGTGATGCTAATCATTGCCAAAGTTGATCTTTGCTAATGCTAACTCTAGTTGAAGTCTACTCTATGGGCCACCACAGAACCTAGGGGCGGAGTTTTGTGAACATGGGTAGGAATGGGGAGCAGGCTCAAGGAGTGAAAAAAAAAACATTCAAATGTTGACCCCCACGTAACCATTAGAGAACTAATCTGGAAAGATTTGGACTAACATTGCCTAAGGCTAACTTTTATGAAATTGTGACAATCATTGCTAGCAAGGTTTTTAAGCATCTTCAGTCAGACAGATGATCTGTACGAGAAGCGGTTTTGGTTTCACCACTGCAGTAGCGATGTTAATAAAGAAGTATTACGCATTGACATGATGATGAGGATGATAATGGAGCTGATTTTTGTTGTGTAGGGGTGCTGATGTGGGAGGTGTACAGTCTGGGCAAGCAGCCCTATGAGCACTATGATAATGCACGTGTAGCTGAGAGAGTGATGCAAGGTCATCGCCTGTATAGACCGCAGCTGGCTACAGATCAGATCTACCATGTTATGAAATCATGCTGGCATGAGGTAGCCATGTTAAATCTCTCTCTCTCTCTCTCTCTCTCTCTCTCTCTCTCTCTCTCTCTCACACACTTTCTCTTGCTCATCCTATTGCCATATCTGAAGCATAAACACACTGAAACCCAAAAATTAACCCAGACATATCTCCAGCACGTGACCCCTGCATGTGATGACCTCTTTTCTCCAACTTTCACTTTACCACTTCCTTTTTCTCAGGACTCAGTATCATCTCTCTCTCTCTCTCTCTCTCTCTCTCTCTCTCTCTCTCTCTCGCTCTCTCTCTCTCTCTCTCTCACCAAATAAGAATTCCACTTAAACTGAAAAATCATGCTAAAATATGTATCATTCTCTTTTTACAGCTTCCAGAGGAGAGGCCCAACTTTCAGCAGCTTTTCAATGACATCAGTGCGTTTGTCGAGGACAGCAAACAATGATTACACTACATGAACTTCATTTGTGTGTTTTCCAGAGTACCCACAAAAAAAAGAAAAAATGCAATACAATAATCTCAGAAATGGTCCTTCTGCTCTGCTGACATTGCCAATACTGCTGTAACAGCTTGTATTTGTATATTATGTGTCTGTAATAAAAAAAATCCTCTTCCTCTGTGTACCATGCACAGTTACACCTGAATGATTTGTTGATATTTGCTTTGAGACGTGGAGAATAGTTGTAATAAATCACACCTCTGCATCCTCCGAATTTCTATGATCCCACACACATCTATTGGTTTTAGTGACGTGTGTCTTTTCCTTTCCTGTTTGCTCATAAAAAGCTTCTGTTCACCGGAATCTCTCACTAAAATTAGCTTAAGTAGTAGTAGTACTTCACGTATTTATCGACACGTTGTTGCCTGGTAATGTTGACAGTGCTGTTTACCTCAGTAAAACGTGTTGTATTTAGAGCATTGATGTAATCTATTCTAAAGGAAGATTAAAAAAGGAACTATTAGTGTGAATCAGAATAAAGTCCGCATAAATCCTCAGTGATCTCATCCAAACTTTTAATCCGTACATCCTTATTTTTGCGTGCCTCCCCTTTCATTCAAGTGCTTATACCTTTCCTCCTGAGCTTGCCTTCTTCCTTTTCTGTAACTAAACATATTGTTTCATGGCTGCTTCTTCCCCCCTTGCGGTTTCGTAGCACTTCCCTTTCTGGTTTGAGAGCATGCTCTCAATCCAATGAGATCAGATACGACGATATGGGTGTCATTACTGAAGCCCAACCCACCACCTATGCTTTATAATACCACAAAGTCCTGCGCTGCTCAGAGTGTCGTTACTGTCTGCCAAGGTTGCAACATGGAACAGGTATGTCTGCGTTTCTGTCTGTCTATCTGATATCCCAATGGTGTATGAAAAGCAAAGCCTTGCTTCACTGAGTTGACTTGACCTAATTTAACACGTGGTTTTCTAGGAGAAGTTTCTCTGTGGGGGTGTTGCCTTGAATCACACCGTGGTTGATGGCAAGCACTGTTATGAAGTGGGTAAAGTTTTGACCAGCAAGCCAAGTGATTTTGGCAGGTAATAAAGACCAACAGCATACAATTCCATTAAACTCTAACAGTGTGGTATATGGAATAACATCATGCTTTCTGCTTCCTTCGTTCTGTAGAAAAGGGGACAAGCTTCTGATGATTAATGATGTCGAAACTCAGCATTTGCCCCCGAAGAAGTTTGTCAGGATGCTAAGCTCGGGGTCTCCGTTCCTGGTGAGTAGTTTCTCTCTTTCACACACACACACACACACACACACACACACACACACACACACACACACACACAGAGGATTGTGACTGCCCCGTTTTACTCCGGTATTCATATATTGGTATGGATAAATAATTTACAGACAATGTTTCAGACAGGTCCACACACCCAGCCCCACCCGCCCACACACACACACACACACACACACACACACACACACACACACACACTCATCATGGCTTGTGACTTAATCAGGCGTCTGATTCATCATAAATTATCATATGATAAACAAGTAAAATTTATGAATCAGCTTCCGTTGCATAGAAATATCTTGCTGCCTACAAATCCATTATTTATGTATAATGTAATGTCCCCTCATAGCCCATGTACAGCATGTATATATGGAAAAAAAATAATGCAGTTTATTATTTTTTTTTAAATAAAGCTATTTATGGTCAAAATTAGGTGGAAAAATGAACAGATTCTAACATCATCTGTGGGTAGGAATAGGGTTTTTATTCATTTTTATATTTCATTTTAGTCATTTTTCAGCTTAGACTGAAGTCAGATTGAATAAAAGCCTCATTTCTAAAAGGAAGTGAGCCAAATTTCTGTCCTGAACACTAAAAGAAAATGTTAAAACTGCATTTTATTGGGTCTGTACTCTGCGCAATGTCATTCAAGTTGTAAATAAAGAATCTAGTGCTTAGTACTCAACTCAAAGATCCATATACATACGTGCTTTCTGGTTCACATTAAATTGTTGACACTAAACCCCATTACCTGTATTTTAGTACGAGGGTTTACCTGTGTGCAAGTGTTATTATTAACATCATTTGATTTTTTATCATTACTTACACTCAAACACACCGACTTGAGTAAAAGTATTGTTACTCACTTCACTTGAGTCAATGTATGAAGGGTTCAAGAAAATGAATTAGATGTGCAATGGTGATCAAATTAGATTTTTTCTCACAAGCAGAAGTACTATGATTTTATTATGCTCAAAAAAGTAGTTACATGAACCATGTACTCAAGTACCGTAATGAACGTACATGTAGTTTGTTATGTTCTAACACTGCTTCTAACACGGGGGCAGTCGTGGCCTAAGTCGTGGTCCGAGAGTCGGACTTGTAACCCGAAGGTGAACCTGAAGGTCGTGGGTTCGAGTCTCGCGTCCGGCAGGGATTGTAGGTGGGGGGAATGAATGACCAGCGCTCTCTGCCACCTTCAATACTGAGGTGAGACCCTTGAGCAAGGCACCGACCCCCAACTGCTCCCCGGGCGCCGCAGCTAAAATGGCTGCCCACTGCTNCACTTCACTTATATTATTCTACTTATAATGTCTGTTGGAATTATTGATGATATCAATTTCTATTAGATATGATATGATATGATTTATTTCTCCTCTAATATGTCAACATACATCCATTCATCCATTCATGTTTCCTTTGATGAAAAGGGAAAAAACGATGCACTGTTGGAAGTATGTTAAATAATACTAAAAACGAAAGTGTTCAAATATTTATTTTCCCTCACTGTATTGTAACCTCTTGTTGTTATCAATCCAGTTGAGGATATCATTTTTTCTTGTGTTTGCAGACCATGCACCGGGCAAGTATCGATGAGGCAGAGAAGAAATGCCCAGAGTCTGAAGGCATGAGACCCTACCACAAGGAAAGGACAGTTTTATACTTCAGCCTGGCCATGGTTAGAGAAACATGCCTGGATGAAGATGAAGAAAATCCACAGGTGCCAGAAGAGTCTGAATGGGAGAGCAGTAACATGAAAGGCGATCCTTTTACTGATGAGGAAATTCTGCTTGTGTCCATGACTAACACAAGTGTAGCGATTGTGCAAGCAAGAGGATGCGATGCCCAAAACCCCTGCAGCTGTTGTGGCAGCACAGGGTGCACCATCAATGACATTGTCATGCCCAGTAAGCAGAGTCAGATCACATCAGGTGAGGGCTAAAGCAAAGACTTTCATTTAGTTCTGTTCAGGATCTGTATTACATCAGTGACCTCAAAGCTCCTAACAGAAGCAGCCAATCACAGCAAGACTGGACTCTTGTAGCCGCACCACATAGCCACAGCCATTCCACACTTCTGTAAACATTCTTTAAAACATTCACTCACACATATTTAGTTAACTCCAGAGCCACAAGCATGGTTGTACATTTTGTTCCACATGCCAAAATGAGAGATTTCGTTTTCCTGCAATATTGAAAAGTCATTTGAGAACATTTTCAAATAAGCAACACATTAAAACTTCAACATTTATTGAATGTATTGAAACTTGTTGATACAGTTTATATACAGTCAGCATATAAAGTAAGACTAGAAAACTAGTACTCTAGTGTAAGTTTATGTATCCATAGTGGTCATCCCGCTTCTGTTTCTTCAGTTTGCAGAGAATATATAAAAAAAAATTTTGAAAGAGGTCAAGTTTTGATCCAGAGTTTACTGCAAAAAGCCATCTGTCCTGAAAATATCCCCCGTTCAAGATGTAGTAATCCCACCACAGGTTAGTACAGAATCAAATTCTAAGCAACATGGATGCCTGGCTAATAAGTATAAGTAGAAAGTAGAAAGTACATATACAAGGTATATGGACACGTGACTAATCACACCCATATGGGCTTGCTGAACATCCCATTCCAGATTTAGTCCCTATTTTGTTTTTGGAATATAAGGTCAGGAACTGTTGTTGGAGAAGTAGGCCTGGGGTGCAGAGAGTTTCAATTCATCCCAAAGGTGTTCCCAAAGGTCAGGGCTCTGTCCAAGCCACTTGAGGTCTTCCACACCAATCACCAGTGCTTCAAGCTATCTGGCAACAGTTTGGGGAAGGCCCACAAGTGGGTGTGATGGTCAGGTGTCCACATACTTTTGGTCATATCATGTAAATTCTAGTAGATTTTCAGGTCTGTGAAATTGTGCAGGCCTTTACTATAGAAGAGGAACTGCCAGGATTAAATATAATATTTTAACAAATCATGCAGTTTTACTGATTTTTTTTTAATATTTTACAGTGCTTATACTTTTTTATTGTATGATATCAAATTTTAAAGCATGCATACTGCCTGTCTTACAGCGAAGATCACAATCTACTACTACATATCAAATGCAGAAGAAGATTTCGACAAAGGTGTTCCTGTTGTTTTGAACTTCAGTGACTCAACAAGCTTTCTTAAATGCATATGTCAGAATGACAGACCAGTTTTGACACTTGAGGTAAGAAATAATCCTTTCGAGAATCCAAAAATGTAGTGAAACAAGGAAATTTGTAAAACATGTGACAGTTGCAAGTACAAATACAGAGATGGTGTGCATCATGACTGAAACCCAACAAAAAGTGGTGCTGTGGACACTGGTAGCTCCGTGGTTAAGATTTTGGACTACTTCTTGGAAGGTCATGAGTGGTCAAGAGTGTCTGTGTGAGAATGGATGAGATTGGGTAAGAGTGTCTATGAAGGTCATGGGATTGGTCAAGACTGTCTGCGAGAATGGGTGAGATTGGTCAAGAGTGTATGCAGCAATGGGCAGGATTGGTCATATACAGTCAGCATATAGACACCTAGGAGACTACTATAATTGTCCCAACATATGTACAGAGGGGTGGTATTGGTCAAGAGTGTCTGTGAGAATGGGTGAGATTGGTCAAGAGTGTCTGAAAGAGGTGGTGGGATTGGTCATATACACTCAGCATATAGACACATTATAGGATGCTACTATAATTGGTCAAGAGTGTCTACTGAGGGGGCAGGATTGGTCAAGAGTGTCTACTGAGGGGGCAGGATTGGTCAAGAGTGTGTACTGAAATGGGCGGGATTGATCACGAGTGTCTGCGGGGATGGGCAGGTGTCCTTCCAGTTTGTCCACTTGCCAAAAGTGGGATTTAAAAAATGATCATGCATATACCTCTAGCCTCCATGACAGTGTATAAACATTTTAAGTCATGCTGAATGTCACATGGTCTTGAAGACATATTTAATTCATCTGTCCCGGAAAATAGTCAAGACTTACTTCTGTTGACGACTTCTTGGTACCTCCTACGATTCTCTAATTGACTTCAGGTCATTATTCAACACCATAACACAAGATTGCATAGACTGAGATCTTGGTATTCACATAAGAACCAATGGGCTACAAAGTTCTGTTGTGTTGGTTTTCTGTTCCAGTCCTGTGACAAAAGCAAGCTGCAGTCTATCTGTAAGGATGACCCAAGCACATGGCCGTTTGTCTTCTACCTGAAAACTACAAAGGACAACCACCGTCGCTTTGAGTCGGCCGCGTACAGTGGTTGGTTCATCCACACGAAACCTTCTGGCTTGGTGTGTGTGGACCAAGGAACAAATTACAAGGAAAGTAACTTCTACATCATCATCCACTTAGGAAATGAATAAAAAATATTTCTTAAATATTTTAACCCATAAACTTGGGTTGAAATGAAAAGGATTTCAGCAGCAAGATATTCAAATTTGTAAGATCTATGAATTCATTATCATAAACACAGTGGTGTTGAGTTACCATCTGACATTAATCCACCCAATTACATTTTTCTCTCTTTGAGATTAAAGTCACGCTTGACTTAAAATGTTACTCATGCTAATAATAATTATCCCTGACTTTGTAATTATTAGTCACATTAGCATTCTGTTAAACTTTTGGACATATGAATCAATTTTTGAATGCCCATGTTTACTCAGAGCTGATATGCACCTTTTAACTGCTATTGCAGTATTAAGTAAATATGTATCATATCACGATTTATTGCTTTTTACATTTTCACATTCATTTTTTTATAGCATGTGCTTTTCTTTGCTACATCATCTGCAAAAATGTATTGTGTATAAATTTATTCTGTATTATTTCTGAATGTAATTGTTTTAAGTATTTAGTGTTCCAAGAATGTTTTATGTCAAGCATGATTGTTGTTTTTGTGCTTAAATTGTGCCTAAATGTCATTATTTTTTGATGTTATTATAGCATAAATGAAAAGTTTTTTATATCAATATCTTTAGTGCTATTGAATATTTACATCTGTCCACACAATACATGAGAAAGTCTATTGTTATTTCATTTAGCTAAATCTGCAGTTTTGTACAAATTGATGTTTTTTTTTATGACTTTCACACAATAAAAATTTATAGGTATGTTGGCAGTATTCATCCTTCATCTGTTCATATGCATACATAATTATTTATTGCTGCTAGATTATGATGATCATTTTTTATTAACACTATTCTCCTTCTTAGTTGGAGGATTTGCAGTGTTTACCAGTTAAATAAAATTCCATTAGCTTACTTTTCTTGTTAGGAACTGTGTTTATGGCATGTAACTGAACATTGTTTTGCCATTACAGTTGACTTTACAAATGATAGTAAGCAAAGGGTAATCCTGAACAGCATTAGTTGTGACTGTATGTAACTGTACCCGGGAGGACTAGCTTCATTTAATGCTACAAACTCGTTTGGTTTAATCCACGTTTCTGTTAA
>CM074969.1:13700921-13703421 GCA_037577455.1 Pangasius macronema
GTATATGGAGGTAATAAATGAGGATATGAAGCTAGTGGGTGCAAGTGTTGAGGATACAGAAGATAGGGATAGGTGGAAAGTGATGATTCGCTGTGGAGACCCCTGAAGGGAAAGGCCGAAAGAAGAAGAGGAAGAATTCAATTTACTATAATCACTGTATATTTTATATAAATTTGATAGGAATATACTAGTATACTAGGAATATACAAACATTTTCTAGGTAACTGAGTTGTGAGCTTTTTTTTTTTTGGCTTAGAGCCTAAAAAGGCTAAGCAACTAAATTAACTGGTTCCATGGGTCGATCTGCAGGTGTGATGTCACTATAATTGTAATTATGTACTATGTAACAAGCTATATCACACAGCTAACTTTTGTTGAAAAATCTGCAGTTTTCCATTGTATAATTAAATGTATCTTGTAATTCTCCATGTGTGAATTCCACTTGAACATTCAGTAATAAGTAATGTTTACAGCATTAAAAAATAAGTAGATCTTAGACTTGAGTCTGGCCCGAAGACTTCTTCTGTATTGACTTGGACTTGTCTTGGACTTTCTGGCATTTGTAATTGGATTCAGGCATTGGCCTCACTAAATATGGTCTTTGTCTGCATTATAATAAAAATAATGTACAATATTTGACAAGAAGTAATTCCTTCAGGCTGGGCTATGCACAGGGTAACCTGGGCTATAGAACAGGGCTCCAGGTGAAAGGGGATCCCCAAATTATTAGGGGGCCAAGCACCGAAGGTGCATAAGCACCCTATTGTTAGGAGGCCAAGCACCAAGGGTGTATAGGCACCCTATTGTTATTCTATGTTTCTTCTTCTTCTTCTTCTTCTGCTTCTTCTGGCTAGGGTGTCTATAGCAGGTATAGATTGATTGGGGAGGGTCTAAGGAACATTCTGACCAAGGACTTTGTGCACTGACACAAAACTTGCAAGGCATCTTCAGGACCATGACCTGAGGTTTCGCAACAAATTTTGTACCAGCACCACCTACTGGTCAAAAGTAACAATAGCAAAGTAATAATAGCAAAAGTAATAATAATGAAAGCTCCTTGGAGCTTTCATTATTACTATTATTGTATGTTGGTCATATTTGTCTTGTGTTTTATTGTTTCAAGTTTTGAGGTGCAGAGCAGTCATATGGGCTTTAGATATTAGCTAGGTAATTGTCATAATACCTTCCTCCATTGTTCCATGGTCCAGTTCTGATGCTCACGTGTTCATTGTAGGCACTTTCAGCAGCGGACAGGGGTCAGCTTGGGCGCTTTGATGGTCCTCGGCTACACAGCCACATACGCAGCAAGCTACAATGCATTGTGTATTCTGACACCTTTCTTTCATAGCCAGCATTAACCTTTTCAGCAATTTGTGCTACAGCAGCTGTTCTGTGAAATTGAAACACACGGGCTAACCTTTGCTCCCCACTAGCGTCAATCAACCTTGGGCATCCATGATCCTTTGTGAAAAGGTTGTGAAAGGATCACTGGTCGTCCTTCCTTGGACCACTTTTGGTAGGTACTAACCACTGCATACCTAAAACACGCCACAACACCTGCCATTTTGGAGATGCTCTGACCTAGTCATCGAGCCATCACAATTTGGTCAAAGTTGCTCAGATCCTAATGCTTGCCCATTTTTCCTGCTTCCAACACACTTTGAGAGCTGACTGTTCACTTGCTGCTGAATATATCCCACCCCTGGATAGATGCCATTGTAATGAGATAGTCAATGTTATTCACAGCTGTTAGTAGTTTTAGTGTTATGGCTGATCAGTATATATGGCCCCAGTAAAAAATTTCAGCCCAAGAGCCCCCACCACCCTAGGTCCATTGGTTTCTGTTCTCAATCTTGACTATGTCTCATTTTCATTTGGACTTGATCTTGACTTGGTTTCAACCCCCTTAAGACCCAGTCTTGCCTTGATCTCAGTAGTCCTGGATGCCACAATGGCAGTCTTGAGTACAGATCTACTTAAGAGCCACAAAGCCAGTACTGAAAAACAATATGGTAAGAGCAGGTAGAGGAGGCTTCTGGATCATTAGTCCACCTGCAACAGAGCTTCCTTCCATTCCTTGAGACAAACTATAAATCATGGACAAACATTTAGAAACGCCTTACATTTGGGTTAAAGCACTGTTGCGTGTATGAGCTAACACTGTGGGCTTAACTGCTGCAGCATACTGATAAACACATGGACTCTATAAAATAAACATGGACAGTTTTAATGATATTATATTGTTCATAATGACCACATGCATACAGCCAGGGACATAAATAATTGGACATTGTCAAAGTGATTGTATTTTTTTTTAATATTGTTATTTTAGCTCCTTTGCAGTCAATGACTACCTGAAGTGTGGAACCCAAACACATCACAAGACACTGGGTTTCTTCATTGGTGATGCTCTGCCAATCATTTACTACAGCTGTCATCAGTTTCTGTTTGTTCTTGGGGCATTTTGCAGCTCATGTTGTTAGTTCAATTCAGGTGTCTG
>CM074969.1:13705921-13711433 GCA_037577455.1 Pangasius macronema
TGATATTAAATAACATAGAAATTCAGGATTCGACTCCAAAGACGTTTGGGTTAAGCGTAGGGTGTGCACTCCTGCTCAGTAGTTTGATTCGTACGCGCACACACACTCACACATGTACACGCGCACGTACACACACCCAGACCCGCACAGCGGCATGCCTGCCCTGGCTCCCATTGTCTGTGTTCCTGTTTAAAGCTGTAGCACATTAAAGCATTAATAAGAGTTTTGCATACTATAGACATACAAACATGCATGCATGCACACACACACACACACACACACACACACGAACTCATGCTTTTGTGGTCTATTGACTGTGCAGACAAACGTACTCTACACGTGTTACTCATTGTCTCCAACTCACCTTTTTAGTTCTGTTATATTTAATAGGTTCCGCTTACCTCTTATATATTTACATATTCAATTTTTACAAAGGATGCACAAAGAAATACCTGCACATTAAAATCTAATCTAGTACATTCTGAGTAATTATTGCATTTTGGCTTTCTGAGCAATTATTACATCATTGAAAGTACTACTGTACAAATCTGGTAGTTTCCACACAGGTCACTATGTACAGTAAAATCTGACACAAAACTATGTCACAGAAACCGTTTGAATTTAACACAAATTTAGGTAGTAAATAGTATGTGCTTACCGTACTGTAAAACAAAGCACTGCTAAGTTATTTAATGATGTGCTTATTTAAACATAGGTCCTACAAAATGAATGACAATATTCATAACTGATGACATGGTTAACTAGTGGAGTCTGAATTTCATTTGTGATTGTTCGCCTCTTCTTCATCCATTACCTCTGTCTTCACATTTGACTCACCCTTCTATAACTATATACAAAGGTGAGTCAAATATAAACCTTTTTTTTTAGGTGTCACAAAAGTGTGTCACGCAATCTCGATTTTGTTCAGTGAAAATGTTCACTTAAAAAGTGTCCAGATTCTTCCTCTTCACGCACAGGACACTGACTCACTGCCTTTTGCATTTCTTCATCTGAGGAAAAGATTTTTCCACCCTACTTTGACTTAGTCCTAAAACATCCCTGCAGGATGTTGAGTGAGCGATAAGCGATGACGCATATGAATTATCGCGTAGCTACATCTGTTTTTCTCATTTTCGTCACACTTTTAAAGTTCCCATTTAACCATACATATAGACACATGCACGTACATAGATGTAAGCTGGAGCCATAGTGTACTCTATGTCCTCTAACTTGCACTTTGCAGTAAGCGGCACTTACCTCGCATTCTCACCATTTACTGAACTATAGACGTGACTGAGATTCTCCCAAGATGACAATGGTGTAGTAATTTAACCACCATGTTTAACTCCGGCCTCACTATCATGGCAGCGTGACAGCAGAATTAAATATGAAATGCAGAGTACTTTGAGTTATTTTAGTGGAGGATTTAGAAAGACACCTCACCCATTCTGGTCAGACAGCTCGCATGCTCTAGTTCATTACTCTTGTACGCTGCATGACAGCAGCATTTATTGGAAATAAAATGGGCGCCTGTCGAAATGTCGTGGCATGCATGCACATGAGCATAAGAAGGTAATCGGGTGAATTTCATAACTCTGGATTTATAAAAAACACAGCTACATTTGTAACTGGCATTTCCAACAAATATGACATTTTAATCTCTCCCCAATATGGCATGAGAGTGTACTATGATATTTGTGGTCTCAGAGGTGACAAAACAAAACTGAGTTTTGGTTCCTGGAAAATGTGCGTCAGTGTGCAATACCAATACCTAAGCACCGTCTGAAAATATAAGGTTGCTTTTGAAAAAAAAAAAAAATTTGACTGGAACACATTCACATTCAGACTGCTTTTAAATGACTTGGACTTGCACGGTCCATTGGACTGGATAGCTGGAGGTATGATCCGAAAATACAGACATAGCATAAACCTGTACCATTACATTTAACGGTTACTGCAGATTGGCCTTTTATAAGCTTAAATCAAGATGCATTTTGTTTGCATTTTGAACACCAGGTCAGCGCCACTGAATACGTGAAGTGTGAAGGCAAAAAGGAGAACATCTTCTTGCGCTTTAATCTGGAGATGGTTAGAGAGGCACATCTGGACATAAAAGAGAATCTGAGCGCATCAGAAGAGTCAGAATGTCAAAGCAAGAGGACAGAAGGTGAATGTGTCGTGGATGGAATACTTCAGCAAGAGACGAGAGGTGAGTTCAATACATCCGCTGTGCCCACAAAGTACTGAGATTACATGAGATGAGCAAAGCTATGAGTTGTCTGGCATGGCATGGTACAAAGATGATGATGTGCTGTGACAGATAGACGAGTACTTAAATTCTGTTCTTTGCGCTGCTATGCTGAAAACATCACAACGATGAAGATGTTAATGAGTCTTTTAGATCTGTAATGCACAACATTACAGCATAAACATACTGTGATATCCATGTTACATTTATACTTAACAGCAATTAGAGACATTCAGTATTTAAATAATGGTTCCTCCCTGCCTCACTTCTTCATCTTGCCTTTTAGGCAAATACGAACTGCTGTAGTTCTGATCGCATACTACATTAAACTTGGCACCCAAGTGGTGCAACAGAAAAGCATTTGCCCTGTCTTTGGTAGACTGCCAGTTTGAATCCTGAGGATACAACAGCCCTCTGGGCGGGAGGCCAAATTATGTAATTAGACATAAGAATGCCATTACCCAGCTAGTGCACCAGTTCTACGCAAGTAAATATCTGTGTCATAACCATTCCATTGTTTTTCGCTTGGCACAGGGTCCTTTAAAAAGGATAAAGAATGCCAAGTGCTGCTCCAGAGTTTACAGCAAACAGCCATCTGCCCTCAAAATATCAGACAAGTAAGAAGAAGGGCTTGCCTGAATAATTCCCCATCAGGTCAGTATTGGAGCGTATTTTATCCGCATTTTTCTAAGCCACAGCGTTTTCCGTTTCTTCCCTGAACTCACTGAAATTGTACCAAATCCAAGTTTCACTTGTAGGATTAAATGTGAAATAATGTACAATAAGCTTTTCACAAGCGATATAACGTTGACGGGAATTCTCTTTTTCTTGTGCTCGGTTTTATTCTTTTTATAACGCACCACAACAAGAGTCAAGCTCTCGTATTTTCCTGTATTTTAGATGACATCACCATCTACTTCTACAAGTCAAATATGTTAGAAGATCTGGGAAAAGGTGTTCCTGTTGTATTGAACGTCACCAACTCAAGCCAGTTCCTGAAATGCACATTCAGAAGTGACAAGGCAGTTCTGACTGTCGAGGTGAGAGAGCATCATAGTGTGAAACATGAACACGGATTCATAGGGATTTTCATTTTAGCAGTCCTAATACAGCAAACAGACTTTAAGCCACTGATCAATCCACCCATCTACTTCTCTTTTTTATGCTAGCTGGAGATAAATAAAAGTGAGTGTATATGGTTTCTGGTGATTCTACTTCATGTAATACAGCTGAACTGTACAGTATGAGGAGTCAACAATATATAATTCATTAAACTTATAGGTGGCTGGACTTGTGATTTAATTCTTTTAACTCATCTAAAGGGCTTCGTTAGGTCTAAATGATGACTTGGATAAGTGGGGAACTTAAATAACCTTAAAGATTACAATGCAAATCTCGCCAACATGGCTTACTATTATAACAGAGTGTTTTTCGATCATCATTCAGTTCAGTAGGTTAGAGTTAACACATTTTTTTTAATATTTGCTGATCATACTCATGTGTTTATATTGAATATTTTGTTTTTCAGTGCGGGGAAAAGGATAAACTGGATTTGATCTTTAAGAATGACCCAAGCACATGGCCGTTTGTCTTCTACCTCACTTGTAACAAGGACAAGTGCCATCGCTTCGAGTCAGCCGAGTGCAGTGGTTGGTTCATCCACACGGAATCTAACTATGTGTGCATGGCTGAACAAAAAGATAAAGACATGGATTCAGAGAAATATTCCTTCCTCATTTCACGTTCGCCCAATAAAACGAGGTCAAAGTGATGTACAAAGTGATCATAAAAAAAGGGCGATACAGAACTCCAAAAACGTGGAGTCTAATGCTGTGTAATTAAGCTATAGGGAAATATTTCTCATTCTACAATTGCTTTTTGACAGTTCTAATGATGTATTCATATACATATATGTTAAATATGCGTTGGTGCTGAATATCACTAATAATGATGATATAATCTAATATTTTTATTCATTTTCTATTCCGAGTTGTACAGGATCTGTCGTTTAACCTTTAACTGCCATTGCAGTAGTAAGTAATATGTATCATATCACAATTTATCAATTTTACATTATGAGTATTGTGTGTCTGTGCATTTCTTTGCTATGTCAACTACAAAATATTTTATCTTTAAAAAAAAAAATTCTGTACATTTTTCCCTTTTATTCTTATGAGCATAGATGGTCACAAAAATTAAAGAAAAAAAAAAGAAACAGAAAGAAGAGAGAAAAAACTGTGTTTATCTGTGGGAGATACAGTAATTTGCTGACATGGTTTTGGTCCACTTTGTACTCTTAGACAGTCGCCATTATCGTACGATGAAACATCTGATGGGAGTGGTCTATTCCAGGATGACCACGCCCCTTCACTGGGCACTAAGGAGTAACTTCAGTCATCTCAGCTGAGCCTTGTCTAAATTAGACTTGTACAAGCTAATTCTGGTGACTCGCCGTTACACACTTTACGTTGGTTTTTTTACTTTGTGACACAAATTCATTAAATGAGAAACAATTCTCTCAAAATATTTTATTTTCTTATGGGCTGATTTTTATCTTGATACATTTTGAATATATTAAAAAAACATTTGTTTTGGGTTTTACATAAATATTTGTAATACTTTTAAATATTTACATTTATGAGCATATATATATATATATATGCAAATTTGCAGTATCACGATAAACAGTAATTCATTGCAACACTCTCACACATAAGTAAAATGTTTGAGTATTCATTGGTCCATCTCTTCATGTGTACAGCCAAATATTTCTCATGCAGTTGATTGTCTTTTCATTGTGGATAATTACTTCTTACGCTCATTTCGTTCTTCTTTCTGTCTCCAGAATGATTTGCACTGCTGATCAGTTCATTAAAATCCTGTTTGCTCACTATCGCTCTCATAAGCTTTGTTCACTGTTCCATTAGCATCTTCTTCGTATGGGTTCTCAGGCTTGTCCACTTTCTTGGCTTTCCTATAAACCAAAACAGTTGATTGAACATACAGGATTTAACTAAACATCCTATGTGGTGAATTTATCATTTAAGTATTACGACAGAAGAACTGTAAATATCCACACCTAAAATACACACCCCCAAGATAGTTGTCAGTGTAATGAAATCTTGTATTGTGCTGAAAAATGTCCATTCAAGTTAAGTGAAGTGAAGTGAAGTGACTTCGTGGCCAAGTATAGTGACCCATACTCGGAATATGTGCTCTGCATTTAACCCATCCAAGTGCACACACACAGTAGTGAACACACAC
>CM074969.1:13711841-13721883 GCA_037577455.1 Pangasius macronema
GACTGCCCCCATCAAAGCGAAGTTCATATGAATGTCGTAAGAAAAAGATATGCAAACGCTTTTCCTAAAAGTTGGCTTACAATCTGTGGCAAATTCATCGTCAGCTATTTACAAATACGTGCAAACCAATAATTTTACTTACAAATATAAAATGCTTTGCGTGTTCCGTGATGCTCATACAGTGGGTGTTTTCCCTGATGCACTTACCTCTTCCTGTTAATGGAGCCCATGACAATGACGTAAATGCCCACACAAACCACCAAGGCCATCACCACTCCAAAAACGACTAGCCACACTTGAAACGGTGGCTCTGTGAGAGGAGCCAACGTGGCACGCAGTCCTTCAAACTCCAACGTGTTATCGGTCAGCTGAAAAACCCCATTGATGCGATCTCTGGACAGCCTACACAGGGGGAGGAGGGGGGGGGGGGGTTTCACACTCTGTAATTACAGCCAATAATAACCTACCTTCTTGTCAAAAGTGATGCAATCGCCAAGCCTGCTTCACATTTGGGGAGTACCTACATTTCACAGCACAATCGCTACAGGTGATTATACATATCGAGAGTGCTGAACCAGCTTGAACTATTCAAATTATTAACAATTATACCACAGTTCTGTTGAATGCACAAGTCTGATTAGTCAGAAAATTTCTGAAACAACAGCTCTGACAGTAGTGTCAACTAGAAATCTGTTACTGTATCTATAACCGTAGCAACAAACCGATTTCGAAAACTGAAAGGAGAATGCAGTGTCAGTGTCTTTGTAACAGTCAGAGGTAAAGCTGTAAATGTGACTTTTCTGACACAGAAAATGTGTTCAGAACAGAGGATCTTTATGCATTTTTTCCTGTAAAATTTAAATTGATTTGATTTAAGCTTGCTTGTAAACAATAACAGGTAATAACTTGTTTTGTAGGCATTCAACAGCATTAAATAGAATTATAAATCAATAAAAGTATGATGTGTCATTCTTTCTAATGGCCTCATGCATCACACACACTCTCTTTGATCATTTGGTATAACATTAGCAGTGCTCTCACCAGATAGCAGCCTCCACTTCTGCTTTGGGAATAATCCTAGATGCATTAGTAGGATCAGTCACCACAAAGTAAAAAGAGATCCTTGGCGTTTCTTTGTATGTGTAGATATTGTCTGCCCTGGAGAAATGGATTTAAACAAAATGACATCGATTTAACCCAATCCAAATTCTTTGTTCTAAATGCATATAAGTGTACTGTATACACACACCCATCAGCCATAAGCCATGTCCCCCTTGTGCTACCAAAACAACTCTGACCCATCAAGGTATGGACTCCACAAGACCTCTGAAGGTGTGCTGTGGTATCTGGCACCAAAACATTTGCAGCAGACCCTTTAAGTCCTGTAACTTGCAAGGTGGGGCCTCCATGGATCGGACTTGTTTGTCCATCACATCCCACAGATCCTCGATCGGATTGAGATCTGGGGAATTTGGAGGACAAGTCAACACCTTGAACTCATTGTCATGTTCCTCAAACCATTCCTGAACAATGCTTGGGGGGTATTTGGTCTGCAACAATGTTTAGGTAGGTGGTACGTGTCAAAGTAACATCCACATGAATGCCAGGCCCCAAACATTGTCCAGAGCATCACACAGCCTCGGCCGGCTTGCCTTCTTCCCATAGTGCATCCTGGTGCTATTTCTTCCACAGGAAAGCCACATACACACACCCAGCTGTCCACATGATATAAAAGAAAACATGATTCATAAGACCAGGCTTCCTTCTTCCATTGCTCCATAGTCCAGCTTTGGTGATCACGTGCTCATTGTAGGAGCTTTCAGGAGTGGACAGGGGTCAGCATGGGCAATCTGACCGATCTGCTGCTACGCAGCCCCATATGCAACAAGCTGCGATACACTGTGTGTTCTGAGACCTTTCTATCATAGCCATCATTAACTTTTTCAGCAGTTTGTGCTACAGTAACTCTTCTGTGGGATCAGAGCAGACGGGCTAACCTTCTCCCTCCACGTTCATCAGTGAGCCTTGGGAGCCCATGACCTTGTTGCCGGGTTCCCCGGTTGTCCTTCCATGGACCACTTTTGGTAGGTACTAAGTACTGCATACCGGGAACACCCCACAAGACCTGCTGTTTTGGAGATGCTCAGTCGTTTAGCCATCACAATTTGGCCCTTGTCAAAGTCGCTCAGATCCTTACACTTGCCCATTTTTCCTGCTTCCAACACATTAATTTTGATTAGTTGCCATTGTAACGAGATAATCAATGTTATTCACCTGGCCTGTCAGTGGTTTTAATGTTATGGCTGATCGCTGTGTGTAAATACACACACACACACACACACACACACACACACACACATATATATATATATATATATATATTGTTTGATACTGACATGAAATCGACAGCTTCACCATTGGTCTCTAAATAGTATTGTCGCATGGCAAAGGCCATGGAGGCCTTAAAGAGGTACATCTCGTTGGCATTCCACTGGTACTGAAAAAAAAAAATCAATGTCTTTATCAGTATGTATGATGGATATTTGTATTTAAAAATATACTAAAATATAAAGAATATGAAAAATATCTACAGTATAAGGACAAAGAGTAAACGTACTGCATTATCTCCCAGGGCAGCTTTTAGACTCACTCTCACTTTAATAGCATTTTCAGAGTCTGTGTACAAGCAAAGCATATTAATAACAATAAAATCACATTGTCACATGTACTGGATTTGAAATCTAGCTTTACCAGTTATTTTTGAAAGACTATTTTAGCACATTAACAGTGAGGAGCAATAGGATGTTCTGATACTGAGCACTTACATGGATCGACAGAAGGATCCCACCCTGGTTCTCTGGTGTTTTTCTGGTTTTCCACCTTAAGCCACTCATACAATGTACTGAAGTAGCTCAGCAGAGGTTTGGAGTCCATCCTGGTGTCACCTGAGATATCCTCCAAAGCCTGTGTCCAAGATTTTGATCGTCCCAACTCAAGCATATGCCTGTCCATAGACACATGATACATTTATGATTTTGTTTTTAAACAATTCAGTGAAATGTGGAACCTTTTCCTACATTGTCGGTCATATATTTTTTGTGCTTTATTACAGTTTATCCAATATTGGATACACTATTAAATTAAAGAAGGGAAAAATTAGACAAATTTCCAGTTGTTACTAGATGGTGTATTTAACTTAAATGCATGTTTGTTGAAGTTTAACCAATAAGGGAAAAAAACATGACAGAACATGCGGTTATAATCAACCACGAACTGCTGTTGCCTCATCAGACTCTCTTTACTTCTCTCTTACAGCCTGACATGTGACTGAGAAACCATAAATCCCTTGAACTTGTCACCATATCAAAGTCATACATAGTTTTAATCCATTTAAGTCTCTGTGAATTAGCTGCTACTACAGAAATGATAACATATGACATATAACGAGTGTGTTAATATAAACCTGCGATTTGCATGGCAGCCATCAGACCTGCTGTGACCAATCAGATTTCAGACTGTGAAGCCCGTACCTAAGTTTGTTGCCAGCTTTGGTGGAGTTTGTAATGTCACATTTGTAAAGGGGGCCAATGTGGCCAGCTTCCTGGCAAAGCGCAGCCTGAAACTGGAACTGGTATACTGTTCTTGTGAAGTATCTGCGTTAGAGACAAACAGGAAACGGGGGTCAGCTTTATCAGAAGGGCTACCACTATAAATGGAATGGGTTGTCATGCTACATTTTTCAGGCATCAAGGATTTTCAAGTATTACCCAATATTTAATGATGTTATACTGTATTTCATAATGTCTTCTGAACCTAAATCACAAATGACACAGGTGTGTTTCATGTATACAGTTATTAATTAACGTTTACATGTTACAAGTGATTACCGGATAAATGAATAATCGCCGGACACATGGAAGAGAGCAGGTGGGTCACAATATGTCTCATCTCTAGGTATAGGCTCCACCACACCAACCAGCTCTCGTCTGTAATAGACAAACAGCAAGAAGCATCATTAGCCTAGTGCACTAGTGTTATAACCAAGAAAACTGTTTAAATAAGGTGTTCCATCAAATATCTGAATCTTCATTCCACTCTCAGCTTGTAACAGGACTCTATATACTATATATCTATTTCTTACTTAGATTTGAACATATTTTTTGAAGTTTAAATTTTTTTTTTATAAAGTATTCAAAAACAGTAACAGGAACATACAGGGGGATAATTCATCATCATTCATCAGTATCATTGCCAATAATTCAATTAAATTGAATTCAATATAATTCAATAATTTAATTCAAATTCAATAATCCAATTAAATAAACATTTTAACGCAAATTTCTGTGCATGCTTTTGGCAGACTGTCCAAAAGAAGTTTTACTTGTGACAAAATTACATCAAACGTGTGACATCCTTGTGATTACTGGACATCCCAAACGAGTGACATTTGACGTGCAGTTTTTGCAATGTGCCTAGAAACATTAGTGACCCTCTAACTGAGAGAGTTGTGTCATAGAGGAATTTTCCAATGCCAATTACATCACCAGAGTGAAACCATTTTGAAGGTTTTATACTTACTTCATTTCCCACCAGCGGAGCATCCACTGCTCTTTGGGGATAGTCCCCTGGAACACCTGCCACCGCCATTCCTCCAGCATGTAGGTGAATGGCAAAGTTGCCACAATGGTTAGGGCCTGCTTCAGCAGGAAGTTAATATCTGTCTCTGAAGAAGCAGAGCGGATGTAGGTAATTTCAGGTTAGCCACAACGTGAATTGCACTTCGACTCAATGTTTCATTTTAAGATACCATATGTGATTTTCTGTATAATATAATGTGCCAACCCAATGCATAGCCCTGGACTGGGGGGGAATGCAGGTAAAAACTCTATACGGTTTCCATACAGTCTTTTACACAAATCATTTGCATCAAGTACAAAATGTCGTGCACATATATACGGGGTTTTATGGTAACCACAGGAACTTTTGGAGTCAGGGTATTTGGGGGAAGGGGAACACAGCTGCAGAGAGTGTTTTTAATCACTTCCTAATGATCATTACCACTAAAATGATTTGGTACGTATTCAATTTTAAACTTTGTTGTAGGCCTGTTTTCTCTTTTTCTTTTTCTCTTGCAGTTTTTGTGCACCCAAGAACTGGTGGCAGTATCCCTAATATAAGTAGTTCACTGGTTTTAACTATATACTTGTCTAAATTTAGCCAGGCATACACTGATAGATTGATTAATGAACTCAAAACATTCCCCATTTACATTGACAGAAGGCATGGAAAGATGCCTTCTTTCAAACAGGAAAATAGAGAGGAGAGGGTGTCAGTTAATATTGGAGAACACCTATGCAACTGTCAGTCATTCCTGATTCTCGTGTCGATTCACTCATTGTTTTTTTTTTTATTGGGGAAGAAAAGACTGTGCTTTTTGCATATTTTTGAGTGATAAAGCATAGCAGCGTACTCTGATGTTAAAATACAGGGATCCTACGCAATGTAATGTGTAGCGGTTCAGGTCTGAAGTTAAATCTATCTATCTATCTATCTATCTATCTATCTATCTATCTATCTATCTATGTATTTCTGTCTGTTTATTTGTCTATTCATTCATTTACTCATCTTCAGTAAACAGTTTATTCTGGTCAGGTCACAGTGGATCTGGAGCCTATCCCATGAACACTGGACTAACAATGAGAAAGGGTTAAAATGCTACTTCTACTACTTGGATTGTAATAGAAATGTCATAAATTAAAACAAAAAAAATTCTTTTTTTATGTTATGGCGAAATTTGTCCCTGGCGCATGACCTCCATTGTATGCGTGCTCCCACATGGATCTCTCCAAGATTAGGAATCTATTTTGCGAGTCTATTTGAATTAAAAAGTGCATATATTGCTAATAATGGATATGAGGCTAAATGACTAGGCTGTTTTATAATGGATTTTACAACTGTATCGATTAACAAAAGCAAAATGGACTCCTCAATGGTGAACGTGTGAAACAGTTAAGGTGTCTCGTACGCAGCTAATATTTTCATACCTGCGTCTTCTATAAAGTCAGAGGGCAGGAGCCCCAGTGACTGCAGGTGAGATGGGGTTGCGGCTGACAGGCTCATGATCTCTCCCACTGCTTCGTGAAAACCCTCGTTGGCTCCGTCTCTGAGAAGGTAAGGCAGGTGTCGATAGGCCATCTGGTATTGGTTATGTCCCATCTCGTGATGTGCAGTTAGAAAATGGTCCATGTTCACCGAAGTGCACATCTTGATTCTGGAGAACAGGAAGATAAATCAATATATCAGTGCATGCTGTATTTGAATGGCAACCAAAATCCCAGAAGAATAAATGGGTGTGCGAGGGGGTCTGCATACCTGTAGTCCTCTCGGTTGCCCATGTCCCACGCTGTGGGGTGACACACCACGCTCCTGCCATCATTAGGTTTTATGAACATTGAGTTCGTCCAGAAGTTAGCAAACATGGCTGACATGTTCACGGATACAAAGAACTTTTCTGCTTCTTGGAACAGCCGCTCTTCTTTCCAGCCCTGAAATCGACCATAAAATATTTCCTAATCATCATTTTACAACAATTGATAACGGATAAAGGAGCCTGTGCCAGAATTCAGATAACTCATGAAATCTGATTTGAAATGGACCTTTGCATTGAGATAAAAAACCAGCTGCAGATTGTTAATCACGTGTGTAGTCATTAAAAGGTCGGACCTGTGCTATCATCGCTGAGGTTACATCGATATCAGGCTTGTGTGGATAAGGGACAGAGAGTGAATAAAGGTTGCTCCAAAACCTTCCCCACATATCACCTGAAAAATGACAAAGACAAGAGGAAACATCAGACTTAGGAACTAATGCTTTACTACTTTTAATTTGAATATCTTCCGTCCTGCTCTGTATTCATATAGTTGCTTTGCACATTAATTTTGGTATCTGTTAAGCTGTTGTATGATTATACAGTAGATGATGTGTATGTGATATAGTCTATGTGCTACACGCTAAGTTGCCACATGACATTTCTATGAACCCTGTACATTTGGTAAATACCACTATTACTACTACTACTACTGCTTGTTTTGATTATTTACAGCATTAGTTAAGACTGAAAATCCTACTAGGCAGAGATGAAAAAAAGAGAAGTTGTTGTTAGTATTGTGCTGAAATTAGCTAATACAGTACATAATGTTAACTAACCTTAATGTAAAGTGTTATCCTACTAGCACTATTACTAATAATGATCATCCAAATGCGTAGCCAAAGCATAATAAAAGACACCACTCAATTTAATGAAACAATATTACATTATATAATAAACCAATATGATTCATCAAATCACTATCAAGATCCAACCTACAGATCAAAAGATCAAATGTTCAAACGCACTTTGTACTCAAATACTGATATGAATAGGAGGTACGCTATTTTATCACACATCTGTGTGAGACTAGAGATGTATGTCAGGATTGGGATGCCGCAGGTTGGGCTCATGCGAGCAGGAGGTTTTTTTTACTTTTAGGTGGTAACATATGAAGTCAGATATGAAGCTCACAGGCCAAACAAAGACTATAAGCCTTAACATGAGCCTATGGCACTAAGCAATGCATTTACAGCATTCATTCAGTTATCCTTAGTAACTGCCTGGTCAGGGTTGGCTTACTTTAGGCTACTAGTTTACATTTTGGTCAGAAAATATTTGTGGGCATGTACAAACAAAAATAACGATTGTATCAGCAGGTATGGTATGGTATCAGTATCAGTCCACATTCTCTGTTTAAATTGTGGACTACAGAATGGCCCAATGTGAGCCATACACGGTAGTTTGCTACAATGAATAGAGTGTGGATTCAAACGTGTGGTTTTTAAAGTTTAGCCTTACCAAGCAAATGAGCTGGAAGACCTCCGTTAGAGGCGATGTGGCCAGGATATGTGTCCTGCAACTTGGCTCTCACGTATGCGTGAAGCTCTTTGTACAAAGGCAGAATCTAAATATGAGCACAATATCGGTTTATAAGTACAACTCTTATCATTCAATAGAGTTTCATTTGTATAGTGCAGAAATCCAGATGTACAGTATATTTAGATTCCTAATGATCCATCTAGTGGCAAGGAAATACTCATCTACTGTGTGCCATCAATAAAAATCAAATTTTACTTTGCATTTTCAAAACCGACAGTTAGCGTCCAGTTCAGCTAGCTTGTTAACCTCTGTGGCGTGTGATCTAAATGATCAGACATACCTCATTATATATGCGTCTCACATCTGTCATCAGTTCATCTCGAGTGTAGCTGTATTTTGGCTCATCAAATGTCTCATAATTAGCCCTCCAGTAGTCTCCATGGTCTTTATAATCTTTAATACAAGCACAGAGAATGAGCACATCTCAACTAGCTGACTGAAGAACCGTTTTTAATGACCTTCCACATTACGATTTGAAAGCAATCTCCACTCAAACAGCTGTCTAATCTATCGATATATAGATTCTGTGCCAAGTAGCAGTTTGTCCCTTAGCTAATTATGAGACAAATAACTAGTAAATGAATAAATGACAGATTGCAGTGGATCGTAATCAAGGTCGAGTTTATAATAGTCACGATGTGTCATACTGTTCAGCTTGGCAGCTTCGTTCTTCAAGTCCACATAGTCTTCATAGAGTCGTCTCATCTTCTTGCCCACCTGAACCCTCCAGCCTTCCCACACATGCAGCCGCTCGTAGTAGTCCCTGCTGTCGGCCATGATTGCTTCCAGGCCTGAGAAGCAAACAGACACCAGATATACTAGATCAACATCTCTCTAGACTCTACATCACTCCATAGATGTCTCTTACACTTTAGACAGGATGTAGTATCAATCAACTGTAAGACTAATATATGTNGTGCCTAATTAGAGTGATCCAGATCAGCCTATTCCAGTTAAATCTAGATATTTCTTTCCAATAAAATAAAACGCAGTAGCCAAACCAAGTTTGGTGAGGTTAATGTAACATGACTGGAATATGTAAAGAATAAAAAAAGACAACGTGACGTGCACTTATAGTGAAATAATCAGCCCTAACATGACGTGGAGATACTTTTACTTCGCCGAAAGTTGATGCAACAGCATGTCCTCTATCCTGAAAACTGAAATCTCTTCTCTATCTTTGTTGTATAAATGTATCCTTAGTGAAAATTTCACCATATCAACAATTATACATTTTTTCTTTGTTAATTATTAGGCTTAGTTTTATGTGTACTGTGAATGTCCATGATAAGGCCATGTGTGATAATGTATTAGAATTGATATAGACCTATAATATAGATATTAGAAGCATGCTGTTATAGAAATTTAGTCAACTCCTGACCAATCAGATTTGAGAATTCGACAGCACTGTGGCATAATTTTAAAAAATCAACCCTGTTGATTTTGAGTTTATGATTTAAGGAACGTGTTATCTCTCCAGTGGCAGTACCTGGTTCCAAAGTCTCACAGTTGAAGGGATCATCGATTTTACACACCGTTCCTGTGCCATAAATAGTACTCATCTCATTCATGACTTTGTTTAGCTGCAATGCAAACAAACAGTTTGTAAGAAAGACGAAAAGTGATTTTTTAATATATATATATATATGCGCTATTAACACAAGGAATGCATCCGAAATGAAGGACACGCAAGCATTATTACATGGACAAGATGGTCTTTTTGTAACAAGTGTTGTATTAAAAGATATTTAAGTCGAAATATTTATGAAAAGATTCAGGTTAAGGTTAGTGTATTCATTTCTTGGGACCTTATTTGTATGAAATTGAATAAAATCCTGTCACATCATACTTCTTCAATCCTTTGTGCTGATTATTTATTTGTTATACAAGGAGCTAATCATTTTTACACATAGAAATGCAATTCTAGAGAATAATGTCCTTTAGGCTGAACAGCATTGCTGTACTTACGTGGCTGGCTTTATCGGGTGACAGCGCGCCGTTCCCTTTGTCCTGGAGTGATTGGAGCTGGAGCTTAATCTCTGGATCAGAAATCTGATCGATAGGGAAAGCATT
>CM074969.1:13728498-13743137 GCA_037577455.1 Pangasius macronema
TTTACCGCTGACTGTTACAAAGTTCTGACACTGGAGACTCCTTCCAAATGTGCTTAATAAAGTCTCATGAAACTTCACCACATCAACAATAACACACGTTTTAAAAATCTGTTTGCGTGGAGCATCCGCCGTTCGAGTCCATATGTAAGTTACTATGGAAACAATAACATATCAGAATAGAGTTAATCAGAAAAGACACTGTCCATGCGAAAGCTTTTCAGCTTAACTTGGGCTATTAAAGTATGATTCTTGCCCTGAGCACATCTCTTCAAGAAAAGGCACCATAACTCCTTCTACAGACAAAACCTTTAATTTGTAACTAGGCCTTTTCTAGAGAAATATTAAAATCACCGCCGAGCCCGTGTACCCAGGCCCGCCACATCTTTAAACACCTTTCTCGAGCAGATGTTGTCAAATCACTGTGCATCAAAATATCATTTTATATCAATATCAAGATATCATGACTATTACACTGACTGTATTGTGTATTGTTTATACGAAGCAATAACTTTTGCGTGCAATATTTATCTTTATCACAGTTCAATAGCGGTATTATAGTATCCACTTCTGTTCATAGCAACTTTGTCTCTTATTACCAATGTTGTCTTTGTCCTTGTCTTTGTTATCTTATTGTAATGTGTAATAGCTACAAGCACAGCTAGACTGATAAGAACAACACCGAATAGATAAGAACAAGACCGAGTCGGATTCCCGTGTATATTCTAGTGTACTCAGCCAGTAAAGCATGGCTCTGATTATGATTCTTATTGTTTTATATATTTATTGCTTCATTTATTATGATATACAGTGTATATCAATTCAATGAAATGTGACTTCACAGATAGGACACGTAACATAACATGTAATTAATTAGCTTTAATGAATGTTTTGCACTACACAACGTTCGTTAACTTTTACTGACTATGCTCTAGTGCAAATTTATGGAATCTGTAGGATCTGTGCCGAATGTGTGAAAAAAAAAAGTGGAAAAATCAGTGGAGTATATGGGATCTAAAGAGAAAGTACATCTAGATAGGGTTAGGGTTAGGGTTAGGGAGGATCTGACTAATAAGGCTCACTTTATGTAGACTCATGTGGAAACAGAGCAATATTCATCTGTGGAAACTCTGATCTGGTGACACTCTTCGGCTCAGGACAGGACTCATGCCATGACTTATGCCTTGATTAAAGTGGACAGAAAAACTCAGATTGCATATGCTTTATCTGAGCACTGTAGCAAGTGCAAGAGTGTCGACAAAAGCACGCCGTGTTCTTAATGCGAGGGCATTTGACTACTGCGGAAAAAAGTCTCTCATCCTAGTTAAAGTGCAGTGCAGAGGATTTGCAGCACACCATCCAAATAAGTGTGATTTTCTATATGTAAAAATGGCATGAAGAGAAATTTGTGATAAAGGATCACAGTGTTCAGATCACAAAGTCGGCTATATATCTGAGCTTCGTTCAATAAATAACAACGTGTCATTTTTAAAACATGGAAATACCGTATGCTTCATCAGATGTTTCATCTGTGAATTAGTGAATGCAAGCAGTTATGGTATATAGCACAACCTATGAAGTAGCACTTTATTAGATTGTAGTGATGAGATTTTATTAACTTTTTATTTTATTAACTTTATTCAGACTTAAGATTCCTAGGGCCAGCATTGGGCACTTCATCTAAATAAAATTAAGTAAGTAAGTAAATAAATAACAACACACAGGATACGGTGGAAGCTTTAGTGTAAGAACTCACTCATTACTGCATGTGCTTTTATGTTTCCGCTCACCACGGAAGATTCTGTCAATCTTTCTGGATGTGGTGGCGAAGACGTAGGGAAGGTGAAAACAACACTACTATGGAGTTTACAATGGAGCTTCCGTCTGCCTCTCTCTCTCTCTCTCTCTCTCTCTCTCTCTCTCGCACACACACACACACACACACACACACACACACACCCTTCTTTCCACCTTATTCAAATTTCTCATCCGCACCGGTAAAGCAGTTGCAGTTGCATTGCAGTACCACCAGATGCTGGTGTTGTTACTGTGTTATTTCTGTCACGTCAGCACACCTCGTTTAAAATGGCTTTACACACACTTATCAAATATTTCCCAAAGTTCAAGGTCTACTCAAGGTCACAAGCTTTCTCTTGTGTTCGGGTTTAATCGTTTCAGCAGTGAGCCTGTTCATGGGTAAGCTTCATTTACTCCATTTAGCATAACTTGCACTTTTAAAGCATGATGCTATGCTAGGCACAGACAACAAAAGACACCATAACGCCTTCTCCAAAAAATAAAGAGTCCATATATACACTTCCCACTAAGCCTGTAGTGAAAAAAAAATGCTGTCCTGCCCTTACGCTGTTTCTAATACATCACATTTCGACACCTCTGACATCAACAACCGGAATTTTGTGATCTTTCTAAATTGTAATGCATTTAGTTGGTTAGCTAAGTAGGGAATAAAGCACTTGGGAGCATGATGTTAAAGGAAAATAATCAGTGACTAATAAATATAATTAATTAATAGGTAAATACAGATGGTAAGATAGAGGAGTGATGGGTTAAAACGTTAGGTTTTAGAGAGGATTTTAACCTTAGATTTGACAGCTTGTACTGGGGAAAAAAATGAGAAGTCAAAGTCCTTGAGGTTTTTGTCAGTTGGAAATGTCTGAGGATTCACCTGACCAGCGGAAGAGCGGAGAAAGACAGCCTACGACACATCAATCCTGTGGACAGGACACTTACTTATCATCTTCAAGTCACCAATGTGTCCACTAATCAAGCTTTTCAGTCTTCAGGCAGCAGATTCGTAAATGCTTAGATGCTTAATCAAGGGTCCACAGGGTGACTCTTTACTCTGTACTTTTCCTCAACAATGGACATGTCATTGCCTTTAATATTCTTAAATCATTTCTTGAGCCAAAAGACAAAGCTGCAGTAATTCCATGTGTTCCAGATGTTGGGAATTTCAAAACAATATCAACAACAAAAACGCATTCCGGTTGCACAGATAAAACGCTTTAAACTAATTCATTCATCCATACATTCATCCATTCATCGTCAGTAAACACGTTATCATGGTCAGGGTCACAGCAGATCTGGAGGCAGATCTCAGGAACACTGGACAAATATTTGTTTAATGCTAGTTCTGTGTTCTATGTACTCAGGTGATTTTTACCTGACTGACTGAGCCGCATTGTTGAAATGTACATGCACGAGCAGGCTAGCTAGCCAGATTTCATTATAGCTACCCTTAGTGAGCGATAGCAGGGACATTCTGTGATATACACGTAGATGCTGCATTTGTTTACAAACTAGCCTACCTCCATGTCATTTTTGTGCACTTATAGCTACGTACTGGCCATTATGTTGTTTACTTACATGAATGTGTGTTGTGTGCTTAGCTAGCTTGCTATCTAATGTTAGTTACATTTCAGTTAGATAAAATTAGCTAGCGAGCAGCGAATGATTCGTATGTATCTGCTACGTTTGTTCGTAAGTAGCCGATTTCCGATTTACTGATAGTGGCTGAGAGTAGAGGTAGGTTAGCTAAAGTTTTGTCGTTTTAGAAAGGTGTGTGTCCATGCTTGAAATGTTATTGTAGCGAATGTCTTATGTTTAATGAAGGGGTGTGAAGATATATATATATATATATAGTACTGTGCAAAAGTCTTAGGCACCCAATTCTTTTTGTACAAACTTTGTTATAGATAATATATATATATATATATATATATATTGCTTAATTATGTAAGTTACAGTTTGTAAGCAAACCAAATAGCAACTGAAGCAAGGTATGACTCTGAGTAATCTGACTAATGAGTGTGAAAGAAGAAATGATTTTAGGTCTGGTGTAATTGGTGTGCTTTAGTGCTGGTCTGCGTGGTGCACATTCTCTCCCACAGACTCCATCCCGCGTTTTCTCCCTCTCCTTCAAAACCCCTCCAAAGCGTTGGATGGAAAAGAGGGAAGAGGCAGCAGCTCAGTGAAAGGCGTGCAGGAATCAGGAGGAGGAGAGAGGAGACTTTGATTGGGGGGAAACCGCCGCCTCCAGCGCACTCCATCCCGATGTGATGTAGTGAGATGGAAGAAGCCATGGAGGCCCGGATGGTGGATCCATGGAGTTTGGCTTAAATCTTCAGCGCTGCTTTTTAACATTTCCCCCTCGGATTAGTTTGCAGCAGCTGCTGCCGGTGGTGGTGGTGGTGGTGGTGGGAAGGAGTGCAGAGTGGTTTGGGATTTGCAAAAAATGCCGTTCGCCAAACGGATCGTGGAGCCGCAGCTGCTGTGCAGGCACGCCGTGCCCAACGATGAGGGCTTGCTCTTCGAGGACCTGCGCTCCATCAGCAACGTGGCGCTCGCGCGCAGCCTCCGCCAGCTCGCCGACCTGGCCCGACACGCGTGCTCCATCTTCCAGGAGCTCGAGGACGACGTCGTCGCCACGAGCCAGCGCGTGCGCCTGCTGCAAGGCAAAATAGGCCACATGCAGCAGACCGCAGCCGCGCTCGATCCCAAACTGGAAGCCGTGCGTAAGTAGGCTCGCGCCAAATTCCGCCCGATTTCTCATGCACGTCGATTCCGATACCTTGCAGTATCTTAAGAAGTCCTTAAGGTATTGGTGAGCTCCTGAACAGCCCCCCCCTCCCCTCCCCTCCCCTCTCCAGCCTTCCACATTATCATGTATCACACGCCTGCATGCGTAACCAGCACCTGCGTCGCGCCCCGGTTGCGCGTTCGCCTCCCAATGATCCAAACTGCCACTAAACAGTCGAGCTCCAATGGATTTGTCGATTTTTGACACGCTGAGGTGGTCACGAGTAAGTGGTGCTGATCATTCTCCGAGGTTTCTGTGCTGTTCGGGGTGAGGAAGGTGTGCCATGGCTTCTCTCCGCTTTTTTACAGGAAAATGTTCCATATCCGTGCACTGCATACACATCCGAGGCTTCATTACTTCTATATCTAGAGTGGATGTGGTCTTAAGCCCAGTCATGTAGGAAGCATATATGCAGGATGATGATGATGATGGTAATGAAGTACATCTCTGTAATACATGGGCACGTTTATGCAGTAGGCGCTCTTCTTTAGTTAACATCTGCCCCTCTGATTTGAAGAGGAATTGAGAGAGTGCTGTATTTCTTTAATTGCAAGATGTTGCTCAGGTGCAGCCGGAGGCGCAGTGAAGCCAGCAATCCAACTGCTGCCTTGAAATCAAATGCACTAGCTGGGGATGTGATATGTGACCATGGCTTTTCATTTTTACTGATGTCACTGTTGTGACCTGTTTTTTTTATTTTAATCGAAGCAACCTGCGTTCTCAGAGCGACATGAACAAAATGATTTGAACAGGGAAAGATTAAGGCATGTAGGTCAAACGAGAGAATAATCTCTTTTTCCTGTGTAGGCTCTGATCAAAAGGGAAATGATTCCTTTTTCTTGCTCCCTCCGCCCTCTCAGGCCGACCCCTCCATCCCCTGCAGGGGTACTAACCAAACCAAAGGGACGTGAAATCAAAAACAAACAGCTGTGAGCACTAGTAGTGAACACTAATGGACTTGGGCAACGAACAACAATGCTAGAATATCGTTCTGAGCCATCCGTAAACTTTCATGTACTTTTAACAAGCTTATTATACGTGGCTTGGCCATGCTTACCATCTTCGCTTAGAGAGCGTGTCTGCTTTTGTTATGTACCAGAGAGCACAGCGTGGGTTCTCTTTGTTGAAAGTCTCCCGGAGAGCTTTGGCAGGATTGAGATAACACCAGTAGACTGGCTGGCCTTGTCGTTCCACCCCTCCCCAAGCCCCCTTTGGCTAGTGAGAGTCTGAGAGTCTCTCCACAGGGGCAAAGGTCACGTCAGCCATGAGCTTTGGTGTAAAGGTTGTTCTTAGGTCAGGTAGCCAAGCAGCCACAGATTACCTCCTAGTTTATAATTGCGGGTCCAGAACCACCTTTGCACACATGGGTCTAATCTTAGGAAGATTAAGAATGCTGAATGCCAGGCTTGAGGGAAGGAAGTGATTTTAAACTTGACTTAATTAAAGATGACATTATCTTCCTGAACTTGTGCAGAATCCGACAGATTGCATCAACCTTGCTCGAAACTCAGAGAGTAAACTTGGACTTGCTGAAGCTCTTAATTCAGATCATATGGTTTATATTAATGTACTCGTTCTAATACATTATGATTTCTGTAATAACAACTCATTCACAGGGACGTGGATGCCAGATGCGCCACAAAATCTGGAAAAAAGTGTTGGTTTTTAATAAAGAGAAACGTATGATTGTTTGATATGGTAAAGGGGAAAGTTGAGTTAACATTTGGAAGGAGTCTCCAGAGTCAGTGCTTTGTAGCAGTCAGAGGTAAAGCGCAAGAGTTGAAACACAACACGCTGCATTTATTTGTATTGTTAACTTCACGAGAGAAACTTGTGATGGAACGATGGTTTAGAGCTGCTATAGTGTAAGTGATAACAGAAACGAACTTATTTCATAGACGTTCCATAGCAAAGTATGATGTGCTTCTTCATTGAAATTGTTGGCAAATTGCTGGGGTATAAGTGGAATAAACCATTTTAGGATGTGCTTTGTCACGCCACCTCATTGTGTTTGCTATTCCTACTTATCCGAATTTGAAATCCCAACAGTAGAGACGTGAAAAGTCCCATTCAGCTTCTGCTCTGACTAGCGTGTTGATATGATGAGTGTGTCGACTTGTTCAAGGTGTGGGGTCGGCCTGACTTGAGCTGGTGTGATTAATTGCTAATGAAAGTCCGACATAAGCTTGTGCAAACATGCTACGAAAAAATGAGAGCAAGTGTGTGGTCCTGGGAAGTGTGTGTTTGTGTTTATGTGGGCTGGTGTATAATATCCCATGCGAACGTCTAATAAGAGGAGACAGACTAGGCATTTGCGAGCCTGCTGTGTTTTGTAGTCAAAATAAACACACTAAAGTGTATGGTCTCCAGTCTGAGATTGAGGTTAAAAAAGGCTTGGCTTCGTAAGGCTGTAATTTCTCTGGCAGACACATTATTCCCAGTCAAATAGTCAAATTCTAAGCATAGAAATTAGGTTAATGCTACAATCAGTATTTGTTGATGCAAACACTCCTAATTTCTGTTGAAAGTGCATTCAGTTTTCTCATGTTTCGATAAATATATACTTTTAGATCATCATTGTTCATAAAGCAGAACATTTTAGACATTTTTGCATGTTTAATGATGTATTACATATACAGTAATGTACACTTTGTAGTAATGATGCTTAGGTAAAAGGTTATTAACAGTAAGTTTAGCTCAAATAGTGGATGTTTTTTTTAATTTTATAATTTTACAGCCTAATACTCTAGATGTAGTTTGGGCCTAAACAAAAGAAACTACCAGTCTAAATGATGGTAATTAGCACTATTCTCTTTTTTGCTTGTCAACCGACAAGAAGCTCACTTTGTCAAAGTGGAAATTGCTTAATTAGTGAGCCTTACACCACCACCACCCCTCGATCTCCCCAGAAATATATCAACTACCCTATGACCACCTGTACATACCATAGTAAATACAATTAATTAAAGCTCACTTCTGAACACAAGCACTTAGAAACAAAATAGGCCACTTACACGCTACATCTAGGCTAGCTCTAGCTAGCTGTATGACCACCTGTACATACTACAATAAGTACAATTAATTAAATCTTACTTCCTAACACAATAAATAGACACAGAATAGGCCACTTACACACCACAGCTAGGCTAGCTCTACACAAACACGTTAGCTAGGAAGTGTCGAGTTGGTCAGTGGGTGAGACAAATGGTAGACAATTAATGTGGGGCAACTGATATTTCATATTATGTGAAACACGTAAGGAATAAAACACGGCAGAAAAAAAACCGCAAACCCTCTTTCCTGTGTCAGAAAACTTAAAGTAACAGCTTTACCTCTGACTGTTCCAAAGCGCTAGCACAGGAGACTCCTTCCATAGTAAGTAGTAGTCGCCATATAAGTCCAGTGAGTTGCTATGGAAACGATAACACATTTGAATAAATCATTACTACAAACTTTGAACCATAGCTACTATCAGAACACTAATCAACACCTGCTGACCAATCAGAATCAAGAATTCTACAGCCGTGTGGTATAAATCATCCATCATTCCCGAAGAGATCAGTCCTGCTGATGGCCCTGTACAGAAGGGAGGTAATTGCACAGGTGTGTAAGTGCTCAGGATGTGTGGTTTACCTTGAGGCTGTAGCGTGTTTGAAGCTAAGATGATTACGGTACTTTAGGAATGGATGACGAAGCAGAACGCCAGGCTTGCACCTTCATCAGCTACCTTTCCATAGGGAATTTTTCTATCTCGGCATCTTTGACTAGCTACAGTCATTGCTGATGTTGCACTCCAAGGCAGAAGAAAAGTCATTGGGGTAAAGTTTCAAATTTTAATATTCTTGTGTCAGATTAATCATTTATTAAATATGTAAGATAATTAGTGGTAATGAAAATAATTGGCAAATCTTATCAAATGTTCAGCCAAAAAATGACATTTATACAGTAAATGTAGAAAAATCAAAGGCTCTCAACTAGCTAAGACATCTCAGACACCTCCATCACAACTGTTGTTCAAGAACTGCAAGTTAATCATTCCTTCTGATTCTCGTGTGCTTTTGGGAAATGGAGTACGTCCTGCTTCAGGTTTCAGTTCCTTTGATTCTAAGCTGAACTTTAGAAAAGATAGCTGCATGCGTCTAATAAGTTTGCCTTCCTGTTTTTGATAATGATCCATAAAGACTCAGTTTTCGCACAGTACCTAAAAAAGTGCCACTGACTCGTTACACTTAGCACCGGTGGCTCATTGTTTCTAATTGAAATGCTTACACCTGCTAACGAAGCACTGTTTTGCAAATGAGACGTGAGTCTATTCATTTATTGTAGTTACAATGCAGTAGAAGGCATCCAGACTTTACTGATGCGTGATCTGATATATTAAATTCAATATATAGATATAGATATATATAGATACATAGAAACACATTGGTGCCTAACAAGAAAGTATCTTCCTCTGCTGTAGAGATAACATTTAGATCAGCCATTAGGGCTGGGCGATATGGAAAATAAAATATTATATCCCAATATGGATCATTTCATACCTTGAAATGGTATATATCACGATAACTGATGAAAAAAATTATCAATACACATAACAGATAAATTACATTCATGGCTTTCTGCGAACATCCTGTGAACTAAATACCAGTGAAGGACACATTTTCTTGTCTCCTTTTGTGCCATTGAACATTGAAAGTGACATTGAACAAAACTATTGCCAAAAAACGAGAACAAGAAAAACACAACACTATCAAAATGGGCACAGTATGATTACAAAATATAAAAAGTGAATATTAAAACATTATTCAACTTCAGGTTTCAGGAATCTAAACGACAGACGTACCTCCCTTTTTAGGTGCAAGCTCCTCATCTATTAGTTGGGCTGATGCCTGTTCTGGGGGGTTTCGCTCTGTCTCACACTCCTCTATGCTTGTTTATGTTTTTGTTACAGCGCACCGCCAGTAGCTCCTTACTCTGACGTAGTGACGTAAATCGGTGCTGAAAAAAGTGGCTTATGTGACATTGGTGATATGGTTTGAGTGATATCGAACAGACGTTTTTCTATCTTCCTGTATCGTACAGCTTTATTGGCCATGGTGTAAGTTTTGGCGTTTGGCAGAATTTCTAAGGCATTATTCAAATAATATTTGACTATTTTCAATTGATGAGCGATGAAATCACTTGGCACCAGCTACGCCACTGTTTTCCTATGGAAAGCGAGCAATTTTACGTTGTACATTTACAGCTGGAATTGAATCAAACTCAAATTTGGCAGACTTAGCCACTGAGACAAACCACTTTTCAAGAAGTATAGCAGTTTCTGCAGGCATAGAATCATCACCACATTTACTGAGACAAATGCTGCATAGTAACGTATTAGCCGTGAGACAGCTACACTATGACATGCTGACAGGAGCGGTTCTGCGCTTTTTCATCACAACATTAAGATTTTCTCAGAACTGTAAAAAAAATAAAAAACACAGTTGAATAGCTTTCAGACTTCCTCAGTGGGCGCATCTTGATGACCCAAGGAACAAACTCTCAACCAGCACTCCTGTCAGATTGATTATTCAAAAGTATAGACCCCGACCATGTGATACATGTACTGACTGTAAGACTCAAGTGTGGATTTGGTACTGGAGATTCAGTACTTCAGCATAAGAGCAGGGATTCCACAGTGTGTAATGTGTAATGGAGGGACTGGCTTGCCAGCTTGTGTGCTGCTTTTGCCATGTAAAGGCCACAAGGCAGCCATGTCCTGAACATTGTGTCTGCTTAGTAACAGAAACCTGAGGGAGACGTGGCCAGACCTTTTACCAGGCCTCAATGCTGCAACTCTTCTTGCTCAGCTTAGAGTGGCCCTGCAGCCAAATTCATTGTCCTGTTGGTTTATTAGGCCAGCTTCACACAAACCAATATAGAGGCACACACTAGTGTTTGCGGACAGGCAAACAGCACTGAATGCACACATCACGCTTCTTACTTGAGTATTAGCTAACAGAAAAGCAACGTGCCATTCTGATGATGATTATCATCCAGTGACCTGGAAGTGAAGGCGCTGTAGTTAAAGCATCATCCTTGTTGCTTTGGGCAGCTTTGCGGGCAGCTGAGCTCTGACTGGTCACCCTCTGGTCTTACAGCATTAGTGCTTTTAGAGTTTTCCCTACACACACACAAACACACACACACACACACACACACACACACACACACACACACACACACACAGCCTCAAAGAAGCATAGAAAAATAGCATAGCACACTTCTCAGGCAATGCTTCAATTAGTTCCACAACAAGAGCACTTTATTGTTGTGTTGTGTTGTGTTGTGTTGTGTTGTGTTGTGTTGTGTTGTGTTGCTGTAGTACATTTAGATGGGGCTCGATAAGAGTTTTTATTTTTGCTGTCAAGATTGAATCCTTCACAGACCTTTCGGATATGTTTTCCAAACACATAGTCTATTCCGGACCAAAAGATATTATTAATAGTAATTCTAAACTGCAAGGTTTAATCATGCATAAAAATAAAGTTAATATAACATGCCAATTCTTTACAATTCACTTATACTTTGACAGTGCTTTTGAATTCTTCAATTTGATTGGTCAGGTGTTGATTAATTTTCTACAACACAGTAGTGCCAGTTCTGATACGTCATCACTTCTGTAGACTTGAATGGCTGTAGACTTGGATAGCTTTAAAAAATTTTTTAAAAAAAAGCATGTTATGTAATTGTTGGCAAAAAACTATTGCAGGAAAATAATCAACTTTGGGGTGGTAAGAGTAACTCCTCTTCGTGTCAGCGTCGCATCACTCTCTCGTTGAGTATTTTTTCCTATAAAAGCACACTCCAGATGTCTTATTCCTCACATACAAGAAGTAGTGGTTAATCATTTTGGGTGGCATTAGAAATCTGAATTCTGTCAATGTAAAATGTAACCAAGATGGCACGTTCTTGCAGAGAGAGTTTGCAGAATAGATGGAAAAGCACAGTTTAGGGTTGAAATGGTCAGGACTGAGCTGCTCACCAACAAATCTGCTCCCCATTTGTTTATCTACACTGTGCAAATGGTGCCACCTTAAAATTTCACCCGAGACATTTCTCATGAAAGCTTGGTAGACTTGTAATTACACACTCATTGTGATGAACTCCGAGACATGCTGTTAATGTTAGGGCAGAGTTCTTTTTTTTTAAATTATTATTACTGTCTCTGACACCACCAGATGGATTGGTTCAAAGGGTCATGAAAGGATCCTCACTGCAATGTTTGCCCTGAGGTGCACTTGCCCTAACAACGGGGTTAACACAAGGAGCGTTAAACAACTTCCTCTCAAGCCATCCATCATGACACATCACAGGAAGGGCTGAGAGGCAACTCTTACACTCTCACGTGCTGCAAATTTCGACCTGTACAGCTGCCTGATTAATCACATGTTGATCAGGACATGTCTGTGTAGTATTAAACGTGCTGTAGCATGTCTAAATCACTATTTTCACTATCTTCAAAAATCACTATTTTGAAAACCACAGTGGCATATTGACTCGATTTGTGTCTGTATTAAGCATTTAAAAAAATCCACTCCACGGGATTAGCACACCTTTACAGTTGTTCACCCGGATGCACACATTCACATTTATAATAAAACACTCATTACACAGGCTTTGACATACACTATATGGCCAAAAGTATGTGAACACCTGACCATCTCACCCATATGTGGTTCTTCCCAAAACTGTTGCCACAAATTTGGAGCCACGCAATTGTATAGAATGTCTTTGTGTGTTGTAGAATTACAATATCCCTTCACTGGAACTAAAAGGCCCAAATCTGTGCTACCCCAATAGCTGGCATCAGTTGTCTGGCTGGGAATCGAACCCAGGCCACGGCGGTGAGAGCACCAAGGCCTAACCACTAGTCCTCCAGGGACCCATTCATTCAGCGAATAACTACTGTATATTATTTTCGTCCATTTTAAAACCACTCTAAGCATTACTCCTGACTTTAGGCTTTAGGCTTTTCCTCCTACTTACTCAGCCACTTAAAAAAGGTCTTTTTTCTTAGTAAGGCATTGTCTTTGCACATAACGCCTCCCAATTATTTCCTGGGAATCCCATCCCAGTCACAATAAACTACTGTCCAATTAATTGCCATTAAATTTCCATATAAAATGCTTTGAAAGGGGTTATGAAATCCAATAAAATCATTCTGGGTATTTAGATACCACTTAAGCATAATTAAAAAATACAGAGAGCTGCATATAAAAAAGAGTAATAGTCTGTCTTTATCCACCTCTCTACTTTCTTTTTCTTCACTTGTGTTTGTAACGGCCTTCTCACCTCTGACTGATGACGGAGTGTTTAGGGTCCAACCTCGTGAATAATTAGTTAGGACAGCAGGGTCACTGCGATTCCCTTCTTTTGTTTTCTTACCAGCCAGATGCATAACAAAGGAAGATACCTGGGCCTGAAGTTAGGGAGGGGGTTGCTGATATCAATCTCTGTGGTCTTCGTCTTATCGCTTAGTTCACTAACCATTACCAAACAGTTTACCATTATTTTGCCTTAAAAAAAATTTTTTTGTTCATTAAATTTTTTATCCAGCCATGAATGTACTGTTTAGCATTTAATTCTAATTTTCTCTTCAGTAGTTATTGAGAGATATCAGATTTATCCAGGCCAACTTTTATTGTAGTTTAGTTATAACATTTATTGTAAAATAACCATATATTATATTAATTTATTCAACTTCAATCTCTCAAAAATAAAAATTATGTGCACAGGGGCATAGATGGGATTGCAAAAAAAAAAAAAAACTTTAGAGGTCATGTGACTGACTAAAAATCACATTTAAAAAAATTCAAAATAAAATACAGCATTTTAACCCCTTTATTACTCATGTCATAGAACAGCCAAAACATAATCTTTTGCTTTGTAAATATATATTTTAGGCTTTAATGTCCATCAGAAAGTTGAGTGAAAAGCTTATAAAGCTTCATATTGGGAAAAAAAAAAACATCATGCTGTTGTCATAGAGACAATATAACAGTTAATTGTTTGGCAAAATAAAGTATGAATGTTTTGACTGTTTGTTCTGCTAAACAGAACAAGTGAAGATCAAGAGTGAGGGATAGGAATTAAAAGACACACACACACACACACACACACACACACACACACACACACACACACAGTGCTCCAGTGTTTTGACTGGGTCTAGACAAAGATAAACAAGTGGCTCTGGTAGAATGCTCAAGCCCATGGTGGATTCACCCGAAAGTGACTCTCCATCTTCCATCACTTTACCAGTGTGAGAACTCAAGGGAAGCCCTAAAAGCCCTCATCCTAAAAGCACGCCTATAAAACTTCCCAGCATGCCCGCTTGGTGACATGATGTCTGATTTGGTGGTTAGTGACAGGTGTTGTCTCACCCTTGAGGAATATGACTAGCTTTGCTGACTTTTCGTTAACTTATCTTTCACCATGACGCCTCTCTGGCTCTTTGGTGTTTCACCTTGTCTGGCGTTTTAACACCAATCTCTCATTACCTTGAACTTAAAGCGTGTCTGGGCAAAAATAGGCAAGCCAGGATACAAATTTAATAAGAAATCTCTCTTTTTTTCATAGTGGATGTAAACCATGAACTTTTTGAACATGCATGTTCATTCATTTACATATTTAATACATCCCTGAATAAAAGAGTAGAGAGAGCCGAGTAACGTCGACAGTTTTTCTGCCTCTTAGCAGTCTCCGTGCCCTACTTTCATACGGCTTCTGGGTTTGACAGTACTTTTAATGTTTAATGCCCTTTGATTTGCACTGGAGACACATCAAGGTTCTCAACAAGGCTTGTCATAGAGATGCTTGCATGATGGAAAGGCGTTATATATGCCCCAGAAAGAGAAGGTCGAGAGGAGAGGAAAATTTACACCATAGGCAAGAAAAGAAGATATATCTTCAACCACAGGGAGTCAAAGAAGCCACTGTTTTGATCAGTCTGCCCCAAAGATGTGTAACTTTTATTTTTTTAGCCTGATCAAATGGGGTT
>CM074969.1:13748175-13763338 GCA_037577455.1 Pangasius macronema
TGTTTAGTTATATTACTTGAATCTCCCAATATTGTTAAAATGAAGATCAAATGTCCATATGTTTAACTATGTTAAAACAAACACAGGCTTTTATGGGATGTCCTAATTTTTTCACATGACTGTATGTGTAAAATATATATATATATATATGTGTGTGTGTGTGTGTGTGTGTGTGTGTGTATTTAGCGAGAGAGGGAATCCTCTGTGTTTCAGAGACTGAGGGAAAACCTGCTATCGCAAAAGGAACAGACGCGATCTGTGTGTGTGTGTGTGTGTGTGTGTGTGTGTGTGTGTGTGTGTGTGTGTGTGTGTGTGTGTGAGTGTGTGTGTGTGTTTGGCTCTGGAAACGTGTGAGTGGATTCTGTCACACAGCGTGAGAGTGAGGAAAAACAGAGAGGAGAGACTTGGCTGAATGAGCTGCAACAGAGGGAATTGTCATAATTAAATCATGAGTGTGCGTGTGTGTGTGTGTGTGCGTGTGTATGTGTGTGTGTGTGCGGATCGAAAACACAGTAAGAGAATGTTTGTGTGGAAGTGTGCATGTATGGTCACATGTTTCACTTCATAACCAAGGTGTCCCTTGACACGTCTTTTACCATCTTGTTAAATGAAGTGTTTGCAGGACCCCCTGTGTGCTTCGCTTAAATAAAGGAGGACAAAAAAAGGCTGCATAAAAATATTAAAAAAAAGCCTGAAACATAAGCTGAAGTTATAAATTGCTGTAAGGAAAATAATGTTTTCTGGTCAAAGGCTGGAAAAGTTGTGCTTGTCTAATTTTACCCTCTTAATAACAAACACATGCTATGGGATTTTTTTTAAGCGAGTCGTAAAGCAGGCCAGTTATATAATGATTTTATGCTGACAGTTTGTTTTGACGTGAGAAAGTTTCACACAGGGCCTGATCATGTGTGTCCAGAAACACTCTGTGGCTTTTTATATGAAGGTGTTAGACTTTCCTGATATAAATCTCTCAGAATGCATTGGAACTAAAAGCAGACTTTTTTTTTTTTTTTTTTTACAGTGCCTCTGAGGTGACATGATGGTTATTTATATATAAGTTGATGGTACCTTGAGTACCTTGTGGCCGTGACTTGTGTAACTTGATCAACAAGTTAATATTTTGTGGAACGTCATAACTTAATACCTGACCTCCAGTTAATTATTTGGTGAGAATGGGCGGAAAAGTCTGTTCACTTTGAGAATTCGCTAACTGTGGCAAGGGCATGTCTGATTGTTGCTCTGATTTAACTCATAAATTTAGGTGTGTCTATACAGAACCATGAGGTGCCATGAGTAGAACAACCAAACTGGATAAAACCCAAATTGAGTTCTAAACTGCACTGTATGGCCAAAGGTTTGTTGACACCTGACCATCACAATCATATATGCTCGTTGAACGTCCCATTCCAGATTTAGTCCCCCTTTGCTGTTATAATAAGCTCCACTCTTCTGGGAAGACTTCCCACTAGATTTTGGAGCGTGGCTGTGGGGATTTGTGATTCATTCATTCATTCAGCCACAAGAGCTTTAGTGAGGTCACAAGAGCACTCATGGCAGGTGAGGAGGCCTGGAGTGCAGTTCATCCCAAAGGTGTTCAGTGGGGTTGAGGTCAGGGCTCTGTGTAGGACACTCGAGTTCTTCAACACCAACCTTGGCAAACCATGTGTTCATGGAGCTTGCATTTGTTCACAGGGGCACTGTCATACTGGGCCTTTTATTTCCAGTGAAGGGAAATTGTAATTCTACAACATACAAAGACAGTCTGTGTACCTGTGTGCTTCCAACTTTGTGGAAAAGTTGTGATGGTCAGGTGTTCCCAAACCTTTGCCCAAATAGTGTATATAAGCATTGCTACTACATGGGAAAATGACCAAAACTACAGTAAGCATTAACGTCCTATTTTAAATTGTCATGAAGTGCATCCCAAACACTCTTAAAGGCGACTACATGAAAGAACGGACTCATTCTCTTAACCCTTGACGTTCTTGTTGTAAACAATTTACAATTACTTACTGGCTTGGTCAATTGCCCCTAAGTGTAAATGAGTGTGTGAATGTGCGTGTGTGTGTGTGTGTGTGGTGGACTGTGAATGACTGGCGTCCCATCCAGGGTTTGTTCCCATCTCGTTCCCAGTGTTCCAGGGATAGGCTCCAGATTCATGGTGACACTAACCAAGATAAAGTGGTTATTGATGATGAATGATTGAATGAATGAATGAATGAATGAATGAATTGATGGATGTTTTGATTAAAAGTGTGGGTGTGCCAGCTGCAGTCAAGGGTGGCCTTGGCACACCGTGGCACAACCACGGTTACGTCAGTGGTTGAATCTCTCAGTAACAGCATGTTTTGTGTGCGTTAAAATTCATTCTAATACATTGTCATTTCTGAAATCGCAACTCATTCACAGGAACTGTACACATGGTATACACTCCACATAATTACTTTCTTTTCTTCCATCCCCCTCTCCTCGCTGTGTCCTCGCTCCTCTCGCTCTGTCATGTCCTTGAGGTCTTGGCACTGTTCCTCCAAGTTGCCATTTAGACATTAAAGTGGCTTAAATCATTAGAGCGTCCCTTTTGAACAAGGTTAAAGCTGATTCACTGTTAGCATTTTTTTAGAGCATATTGATAACCAAGCCTGATATTGCAAATGGATGCAATATGCAAATGAGTCTCGTAACAAATCTTATTTTTTGTGAGATCTTAAAATCCTAATCAGCACTATTATGTTCCGTATTAGAGGTTCTGGCAATTACATAATCTTACAAATGTAATTTTGGGTAAAATTAAGGAAGATGGCTTTAAAACATGACGTGTTATGGTTTGGCCAGTGGGCTTTCTAACAGGTTGGCACACTTCAGTCTCAGTATCAAGCTACTCAGTTATAATATTTATATTTAAAATCCAGTTTAGAATGTGTTTTCATGAGAATGAACCGTGTCCAGGATAGACACGGTAGATAATTTGGTGTTGGTGGACATTCACAGAGTGCATTCGGGGAGCTTTAACGTTGGCTCGCCGGTGCATTTTTGTGTGGTTTGATGCCCACGCTGACATGCGCCACTCTGACAGCACGGAGACGCGCTGCAGGCCTGCAGGCGAGTGCAGCTGCTCCAGTGGACATCGCAGGAAATGTGCTCTAAGCATGCAGTCGATCATGTGACCATGCAGAGAGAGAAAACGAAGTAGCCCTCGCCACAAAGCGCCTTAACCCTTATGTTACATTCTTTTAAATAATAAAATAGAATAGAAATATAATAGAATAATTATACGAATCAAATATTTATTTTACTAATGGTACTATTGGTAGAAGAAGACTAAAATAACTTTTACAACAAGTTCCTTAGCTCATTTTTATTATTCTTTTTGGTAATAACATTTATACCACAGCTTTGTTGAATGGTCAATTCTGATTGGTCAGAGGATGTTGATTAATTTTCTGTATCTGCAGCTCTGACAATGATGCCAACTGAGCAGAGATCGTGTGAGAGTTCATGTTCTCTCCAGCTCTCCTGAAACGTAAATGTCCCTAATTATTCTTTTCTACAATTACACTTTTTTTGTTGTTGCATGTTTTAAAGACGTCTTCAGTCCTTCTGAAAATTGGAGCATGGAGAGCCTGGTTCGTCCAACAGTAACAAATCCACCTCCACCGTGTGATCAAGTAATTGAAGGCGACTATTTTTACTCAGTTGAATAATTACAGCTATGCCGAACTGCAATTAACTTGCCTTGTAATTTCCAAAGGGTCTCCCAACCCCAACCCACCCTGTGGTAAACTGTGTACGTGTGAGCGTGCGAGTCTCAGCAGAGCGCTGGATTTGAACGACGTTTTTATGTTTACCTGCTGCACCGTCAGCTGTTTGCTGTTACAGAATACATTATTAGTTTAAAAAAAAAAAAAAGAATGAACTTCTCTTTTTGCAATAATGACACCTGACCTGGCCAGAAGTTGAAGATACCTTTGAAAACAGCTTTAGTTTTCGCTAAAAGGATCAACCTGAAATTAAAATGTTTATGCTGAAATACAAAATGGAACTTTATGCTTGTGATCTGGGAATATTACCCTCTTTTGGTAGAAAAAAAAAAACACTCAGTGCATCCTTAACTCTGTGGGTTAATCTGAGGATTACAAAAAGCCATGCTGCATCCCAATTTGCCTACTTATACTAGGCACTAAAAGTATGTACTCTTTTTGTGAAGAAAAAGTACACACTTTTGTGTGTAGCAAAAGAGTATTGCCCCAATTCGCCAACTGTCCATCCTAAATAGTATCCGAAATTAGAATTAGTCTGTCCCAAATCATAGTATGTAGACATGAGTATCCCAGAGGTACCCGGATGGTCTGTTATTTCTGGTAGATTTTCGAAGTGTGGATCCGTGGACACTTTTCCAGCTAATATTGCCCACAACTCCTTGTGAGAGCAGGAGTTTTGTTACGGTTGGCTTCGCTGAATTCAACCTGCAGACATGGAGCGCTTTAGAGAGTTGTAAATGAACAGGTGACAGTGTGCATAACTAGGCAGCAACATCCTCTTCCGTTACATGATATGTCCCAGTATGTCCCAGTATGTCCCAGTATGTCCCAGTACCTGCATTCTCTTTTGCTACACACTCAAGAGTATGTACTTTTTCTTCAGAAAAAGAGTGCATACTTTTTGCACAAATTGGCACGCAGCATGAGTAAAACACATTCAAAGTAAATTGACGGCTGTGTCCCAAACCACATTCAATGCACTAAAAGGGCCTTTCGCACCACTTTAGTTCCAGACCTAAATGTACAGTACTAAAGTGCTGGGCAATTTTGCACGAACTGTTTCCCAGGACCATTTAAAGGGTTGCATTCGCAGTGACACTGGGCACTAGGGTTAGGGTTAGGGTTAGTGACGTAAGCCGATCGACAGCGACGTCATTTGTGCGCGGCGTTCAACAACGGAAACAAAGAAGAACAATGTAAACACCCAGAGGATGGAGGACGCTGTGATCGGGGCCATGTTGCACTTCAGCATCTGTCCATCTATCGCTGTTGTCCATACTTGCGAAATAAGTTGACACTACAGTATGTTTACACAGCGTTTTAAATCATGGCGGGCGAGGGCGCGTTTGGCCAATAAACGTCTCCTTACGTCACGGATAGTACCAGTTGTGCTGGTTAGACCGTGCTCCTGAGTAGGAGCTAATCTGGTTCTCGAAAAAGGCAGTCTGGTACTAAAATCACACCCAGTTCCGGAGGTGCGAAAACGCCAAAAAGTGGGTAGTTCCACAATTAGTTCAGGTACTATGAAAAGGTTCCTACAGTGCGAAAGGCTCTAATGAGAGCATCTAAGTACCAATGCAGTTTGGGACTCCTTGTCCTAATCGTTTCCTCAGTATAAGAATGTAAACATCCTTCTGGATGTCAACGTGACTGTAACATTTACTACGTACTAAGTACTTACTAATTACTTGTTAGTGCACTATTATTAAACAGTTAGCTCACTACCACTTGCTGTTTGTGCTTTGTGATCTTGCACTGCTGGTTACCGAGAAAGTGCAAAACCTTCTGTCCTGAACAATCCTCTGCGTCAGGAAACTTAACATTACAGCTTTAGGTCTGCTGGTATAATGCGCTTGCACTGGAGACTCCTTCCAAAAATGCTAAATAGCATTTCTTCAAAGAAAGCTTCTCTATACACGTTTTTTTTTTAAAACCATCTATTTGATTCACAGGCCATACTAGTATCTTTGTAATATAAACCTGTGATTTGTCTTTCAGCTGCTGTAATAGAAAATTCACCAACACTTTCTGACCAATCAGAATCAAGCATTCAGGAGCGCTCAGGATTTCCAGGGGGGAAAAATCACAACAGTTCAGGAACATCATGTTGTAAAAAACTCAATAATGATTTTTTTTAATGATTATAATTTAACAAAATGTAGCACTGTGCACTGTAGCTTTAAGATGACCTCAGCATTCATGGGCCACTTGAATTAAGCACGCATTTGCCCATGTCTCCAGCAAAGAGTAATTAATTACTTAATTAATTTCAAGTAGCCAATAATAGGCCAAAGTGAGCTCTACCTAATATTGTTGATTTTCCCTCAATATTTTCAAATGGTTTAAGCCAGTGAAGTTAATTCAAAACAAAATTCCTAAAGGTTGCATTCCAGCCATTAATATTCAAATATGTTTGTTTGTTTGTTTGTTTGTTTTCCCTAATGTGATGAAGATATGTGGGAATTTGTGCAGATGAAGCGTTTTGTTCCTTTAAAACAGGGCCTCTTCCTGGAAGTGTGTGCCATATGGCCACCAACTTGCTCAGCAGTCTGTTCATTTGCTGCTTCGCCGTTCGGAGGAATCATCCGCGTGTGTTTGCTATGCTTCACTAGCACTTACTAGGTCTTGCACTCGCCCTGATGCTAAACCTGTTAGCATGGAACGATCTTACCCCACTAATCTCCACTCCAGATTAGACGCTTACACTCAGATTATGTCCTTAGTGTTTAAAGTGCAGGATTGGTCCTTGTCTCAAGCTAATTATTCATGGCTTAATGCAAGCATGCTGCTGCATTATCTCTGTTGGAACGGTGGCGAGAGTGTTTACGTCATCATGTGACTTACTGCTGGTGAAATCACATGCAGGTTCTCCGGAAAACAAAGATGGAACGAGTTATAACGAAGGATTCCACGTCAGAAGTTGGCTTTTCTGTGCGACAGTCACGCTTGCAAACATTTTCTTTCCAGCACCAGTACCTCTTGTAATGTTAATCATGTGATTCCTTTTTTTTTTCCCCCTCAATTTATCATTCACTCCTCCTTTTTGCTCTGGTGTGTCTGACACCTGGCTTGGCTGTTTTTCCCAGCACAGAGGGAGCTATTCAGTGGCGCTGTGGTTGGCCCCCTTTGTGAAACTGTTTTGCTTTTCTGGGATTCGTGAGGAAGTGACCCCGCACATGGCAAACCTGCCTCACATCTTTCCAAATACTGAGGGCTGAGTGATGACAAAAAAAGGGGAGGAGGGAAGAAATGTCAACCTGCAGTTGGCTGGTTTGAGAGCGCACACTTCAACACACACACATACACACACATACACACGCGTAGCACAATGAAAGGGGCTCCCAAGTAGCATCTGGTCTTTGGCTTTTCACAGAATGAGTATAATAATAAGCGTCACTAATAAGTCAATCAGACGCAATCAGTCAAAAACCTCCTGCCAGTCGTCTGCTGCGCTAACCTTTAGCCCTTTCACAAACTTTCAAGAGCGGGAACGCAAACCTTTGATCACGTTCCGATCTTTTTGAAAAAGAAATCTCACATGGGGGTCATTACAATCTCCTGATGAATTGGAACAGGTTGCTTAGGAAATGATAGGAAAAAGACTTTGTGCGATATGGAGGCAAGAAGAGACGTAAAGATTTGAATTTTAAAAGCCATTGAATTCTTAATAATTTATGTTTATTGATGTGTCCTTCATTAATACATTTTTTCACATTTTACATTTTGCTGTGGTATAAGAGAAATAATCACTTCAGGATGTGCTGTTATTTGAAAATAATCTCCAGTGTGGTTGTACAGTTACTGTGCTTGGTGTCGGGCCGCATCACACCACCATGTTGTTGGTCATTTTCTTACAACAAGACACCCTCAAGTGTTTTATTCCTTACTTATTGCGTAGCTGTTTTCTTGTTTGGGCTCATGATTCATTCTGATGTTTAGCTTTTCCAGTGTAGCCCGTGCAGCCTTGGTCTCATGGATTGTACAAATGAAAAGTCTTTCTTACATGATGTATGTTATAACGACGTACAGTAAGTTATTTATGCGACGCGTGCTTCGATAAACAATCAGCTGTTTTGGATAGCCTAGCCGCTAGCCAGTCTAGTCTCCAGAAGAACCTTCCACGGATGTAAATGTTTCCATGTGAATATTGATGTCTGAAACGAAGCCATAACGTCACTGGGTTTATGCACAAATCTGTTCTTCTATCCAGCCTGCTTTTACTCATTAAACATATTCATCACCCAAACGCTATCAAGTACTAATATCTAAACTGACCATTCTCCTCTTACTCCATATATTTTCAAATACGTTTAAGACTTCTAATGTACAGTACTCAGACTTGGCATTGATTCTGCACTGATATTCCACTATTATAAATGAGTACAAAAGTTTGTATCCCCTATGGCTTTTGAATGACAAAATGGAAAATTTGCGTGTAGTTAAAAAAAATGTTAAAAATGAAATGCTTCAAAATATTGTAGGAAAGGGTTCATTTGAGAATTTAGGACAGTTCATTTCTTGGAGTTTCATGCCTGAGCCTCAACGCATTACCTTCCCAGGAGCTTTCATCAGGACTGGCATTTGTGATAAATGTCCTGTTTCTTACAAAGATTACAACCTGAAACCTGGGCGTCTTTTTTGTGCAAAACGTAAACAGGAAAGAACGTGAAACTAGCAGTCAAATTTCCACCTCATTTGTCTACTCCACGTTTCCTCTATCTCCCACTGTCAGGCACTACACTTAAGCTAACCACACTGTAGATCCAGCACTTTTTCCCACAGTATTTATGGCTGTGGTTTTGGTCTTGCTCTGTAAAGCAAAACAGAAAGCCAAACCACTGAGCATGCACAGAAAAAGAAGGGAAAAAAAATCTCCTCCCTGGGGCAGACAAGCAAAATTAATAATCATCAACTCTACATGACAATAGCATAGTATTTTAATATATTTTAATTCTATTCCACTGCAGCAGTTTGCCTATGATTACCATTTTTATTTATGAACGAAACACGTTCCCTCACATTCTCTGAAAGTGAACAAAATCTGAAAATCAGAGGAACAAATGCAGCTTGTTCCTGACAAACAACAAAGTCCTCTGTCTTTAGACTTAGACTCGGCAGAAAGCTTAAAATTACAGCTGTACTTCTAATTGTTACAAAGCCCTGACACTGGAGACTCCTTACAAAAACATTAAATAAACGTCTCCTTACAGAAAACATCACCATACCAGTGCGTAGATGTTTTTTCGTTGTTAAACAGCAAGACGTTTTGTTAGCCTGTTTATTATTAGTCTTAGGTTGCTGTGGAGCGTCCTCCATTCAAGTCCCTGTGTGAATTGTTACTGCAGGAATTATAAAGGATTCGAAAGAGAGTAGTAATATAAACCTGTGATATGAATGACTACTGTCAGAAAATGAATCGACTCATTCTGACCAATCAGATTTGAGAATTCAGCAGGTATTGATCATGGTAAAGCATGCAGTGCTCTCATCGCTGTGGTCCGGGTTCGATTCCTGGTCAGGTAACAGATGGTAAAACAAGGAATTTGTCATAGCTTCCTCTTAAACAAGCAGGTTGCGTATGATTGGTTGCCCTAAATTGATATAATCTTGAGAAACAACTTGTTTACATATCTTGACTACGATATTCGCATAATTACAAGTGCATGCTTCCTTTTTGTTGAAGATTTTGCATGTAACAGTAATTGCTAGAAATAACATTTGTGAACATTTTGGATGGGAAAAATACCAGTAATGTTCTGCATTTTTGACTCCATTCAGCTGGCTGGTCTTTTAGACACTGATGAGAAATTGTTCTAGGGCTGATGGTTTGTTTTGAATACAATACACCTACATCAGTCATCCAATAACATACCACTGATGTGGTATCCCAGAAAAACCTCATAGGCTCTGAGCTGTGGTTTGTTGCCCAAGGCAGACTGTGTGTGTGTGTGTGTGTGTGTGTGTGTGTGTGTGTGTGTGTGTGTGTGTGTGTGTTTCAGGATGATGGAGAGTCGCATGTAAGTTGCGTCCCGGATTCAAGTGGTGTCTGGACTGGACTGGTATACAGTCTATTAATATATGCTGGTCAAAATGGTAGAATGGTAGGTGGGGATTATATATATATATATATATACATATAAAAACCCCACCTCTGGGGTTAGGGGTTCAATTCCCATCTCCACCTTGTGTGCGTGGAGTTTGCATGTTCTCTTTGTACTTCGGGGGTTTCCTCCAGGTACTCCGGTTTCTTCCTCCAGTCCAAAAGCATGCGTTGCAGGTTGATTGGTATCTCCAAATTGTCCGTGGTGTGTGAGTGTGTGTGCGATTGTGCCCTGTGATGGGTTGGCACCCCATCCAGGGTGTCCCCCCGCCTTGTGCCCCGAGTCAACCTGGGATAGGCTCCAGGCTTCCCGCGACTCTGTGTAGGATAAACGGTACAGAAGATGGATGGATGGATTTTTGTTTGTGGGGTGGAGTGGAAAGATACATGCTTGGTACCATTTCTGTACTGATTTTAAACATCAGGTTTATAGAGATCATGCTTTTGACTTGAGCCTAAGATGATGAAATGAATGTTCACAAATTGCTGGTCTTTGCTAATATGAAACAAAATGATGATTTCAGGCTCTGTCTTATTGACTCCATCACTTCTTTGCTCTGAAATTATATATTGGGTATTTTTCAAATAAACTGTACAGTTGCATGGTTGTAAAAATGAAAAGCGATGACTGGTTCCATCAGACATCTTTTACTAGACAGTGAAGAGAACATGAGGGCGGACGGCAGGGTGGCCTAGCAGATTGTTGTGAGTGGAAAACCTTCCAAAATTTCCAGGAGGAGCCGTTTATCACATAGATGATTAAACATAATTCTTGCAAAAACCTGCCGTGAGGTTTTTTTTTAAAAGGTTTTTAAAGGATTAAATTATCTTCAAACTGTGTTAAACATTCTACCTGATTTATCTAATGTTTTTATGTCAAAAACACCCCTATTTGAGAGACAAGTAGTAGATTCTCAGAGCTTCAGGCTTGGGTAATTTAGGGACTTGGCATCTTAAAAAGGCAGTACAGTTGCCACATTTAATTAGCACCTTACCTGCTAATTCTTAACAGCCTTTACCTGGAAAAGGTACTTTAGGAAAGTACCAAAGCTGCAAAGAAACTAATGTGACTTCTGAACATTATACTATAATGAGTTTGTGAATCAGAAGGTGTGGATTCATTTTCAGTAATAGCAGCGCTGTACTGGACGCGTCATATAAACAAAGTAAAATCGTAATTGTTGGGAAGGGATGTTTATTTAGCATTTTGGAAGGAGTCTCCAGTGTCAGTGCTTTGTGATAGTCAGAAGTAAAGATATTCCTTTAAGTTTTCCAACAAGGGAAAGTCTTCAGGACGGAAGATAAACCTGAATTTTTTTGTCTTCTTAAGTTTAAGAGAGAGAAAAAAAACATATAACCTAAGTGACCTGCGTAACGTAACTTTACGTAATGTAACTTGTGTCGTGGACATTCCACAATGAAACAGTAAATATAACTACAAATGGTTAAAAAGGGCATATTAACATATAACATAAGTGATTTGTGTAACATAGCTAAACTTATGTTATGTAACTTGTATTGTGTATAGCTACAAGGAGTTACACAGGATATGTGAGTATATTTAACGTCAATGACTTGCGTAACATAACGTAATGTAATTGTATTGTGGACGTTCCACAATGAAACATTAAACATAACTAGAAATGGTTAAAAAGGACGTTAACACATGACATAAGTGACCTGCATAACATAACTTAACTTACGTTATATATCTTGTACCATGGATGTTCCACAATGAACCATTACACATAGCTACAAATGGTTAAAAAGGACGTTAACATATTTAATGTAAATGTTTTGCGTAACATAACTTATATTAGATACGCAATGTAACTTGTATCGTGTATGTTCCACAGTGAAACATTAAACATAACTACAAATGGTTAAAAAGGGCATATTAACATATAATATAGCTGACTTGTATAACGTAACTAAACTTACGTAATGTAACTTGTATCGAGTATGTTCCACANCAATGAAACATTAAACATAGCTACAAATGGTTAGAAAGAACATTAACATATTTAATGTAAATGTTTTGCGTAACATAACGTATTTAACGTAACTTGTACCGTGTATGTTCCACAATGTAACATTAAACATATAAACAAATAGTTGAAAAGGACATGTGAACATATTTAACGTAAATGACTTGTTTAAAGTAGCTTAACTTACATTATGTATCTTGTATGTTCCACAGTGAAACATTAAACATAACTACAAATAGTGAAGAAGGACATGTTGTTCTTTAATGAAGGAAAAACTGTTAGTGTCTGCATACTGATGTGGTATAAGCGAAATAAAACACTTTGGGACGTGATTTTTATTGGAAGATAAGTTAGAAAAGAACCAGTTTGATAACAGTAACTCCACTTTGCCTTCGCTTTGGCCACATCACTCCATCCTGTCTCATTTCATTCCTTACTTCTCACTCTTTGAATTAGACTTTTCTTTACCTCTGCATGGAGTTTTCCAAGCCTGGTATTTGTTTATGAGAGTGGGAAAAGGATGACCAGAAGGATCTGATGACTAAACGACTGCGGAGGAGGATTCGTGAGACACGAAAAAGCGAAAAGACCGGGGATGTGTATATTTTTATAAATATTAATTTGGGAACAGGTGATTCAGATCTAGTCAGCCTCCTTCTGTCAGAGCTTCATGAGGAAATCATGCTGCATGAAAATGATTAAGAATCAACATTAATCCAAATGTTTGATGATCAACAGCACATCAGAGAAGCGATAAAAGGGAATTCAGTTTAAAAAAATATGTTCACGCTGCTTTAACAAAGCATGTTTAAATCCAACCCTCACCAGGAGAAATGGATAGAAAATACAGGAAGTATTTTTTTATATGAATTTATATGAATTTAAATATTGACTGAGTACTGCTGGTGAGATTAGCGCACTGTTACGGCTCACGAGATGCAGTGAAGTACCCAAGCGTGGCAGACAGTGAGGATAAATAGGTCAGGATACACTGCAGTGGGAGTTAGAGATGGTGGAAAACACACACCCACACACCCACACACATACACACACACACAGTATTTGTATTGGCCGATGGCCCTCGGTGTGCCATGTGCGGTATTCCATTCCATTGTTAATCTGTGTGGAGCAGGAAGTATGTCCCTCAGGTCTATCATAAAAATATCCATTATAGAATAAGCGTTACTGGACATAAAATTGTTGTAGCACTGCCAGAATAAGCACTTTTGATGGTTTATGTTTATAATTATGGGAGAATAATTATATATATATTATATGTGTACATATATATATATATTTATACACAATCTTTAGTTCCAGTCCACTAATTTGATTGGTCGAGGAGCTTTCCAAGCGTGCTTATATTTACTATAACCACACTGAGACATTTCACTGTGTATAAGGGCCTTTCGCACCGCTTTAGTTCCAAAACTAAATGTACAGTACTTAAGTACGGGGCGATTTTGCGCGACCTGTTTCCCCGGACCATTTGAAGGGTGGCATTCGCAGTGAAAGTGGGCACTAGGAAGTGACGTAAGCCAATCAACAGCGACGTCATTTGTGCGCGGCGTTCAACAACGGAAACAAAGAAGAACGACGTAAATGCCCGGAGGATGGAGGACGCTGTGATCAGAGCTGTGTTGCACTTCAGCGTCCGTCCATCTACCGCTGTTCTCCGTACCTGTGAAATAAGTCAGCACTACAGTATGTTTACACGGCGTTTTAAATCATGGCGGGTGAGGGCGTTTTCGTACGCTTTTGGCCAGTCAATGACTACTTACGTCACGGATAGTGCCAGTCGTGCTGGTTAGACCCTGCTCCGGAGTAGGAGCTAATNGCAGTCCGGTACTAAAATCACACCCAGTTCCGGAGGTGCGAAAACGCCAAAAAGTGGGTAGTTCCACAATTAGTTCATGTACTATGAAAAGGTTCCCGCGGTGTGAAAGGTCCTTATATCGCTCGTATAGGTTCACTACGTAAACTTCCACTTCCTAGTTCGAAACGGTTACTACAGTAACTAATCATCAGCAGACATGGCAAACGGAACAGATGGAGATTAAAAGAAGGAAGAAGGGATGCCAGGTTTACCAGAAGCACCTTTAACGGGAATGTACAAATCAATGTGAGCTAGCTAGCCAGCTAGCCGTCATGCAATTAAGAGAGTGTGGCTTCTTCGGGATCTATTTCTGCTAAATAAACTGAACATTTGGCCATATCAGTTACTCGATATTCATTTCTTGTTCATAGAACCGTTGTATGAAGACAGTATCGCACTCACAATCGTGCTGTCGTTGTACCGAATATCAGCACGTCTGTGATTAGCTACAGCCTAGGTTGAATCACAGCTATGTCGATATTCAGTATAAGTACACTCTTGCTCATGCAATAGTACTTAATTATTATAACACAGCACAAATATTTCTTTGGCTTAGTAAATTTAAGAGAACACTCAGAGCTTTTCACCCATTATGGCTCCTCTGGTCCTGATGACACACGCCATGGATCTTACTTGCTTTAGTGCAGCGTGTAGCAGAGCGAACGTTTTATCTGTGTGTATGCTCGTCCTTTTTGTCGATGGTAGTAGGTGTTTCCTCTTCGCTCGTGACCGCATTTCAGCAGCAAGGCTCTGGCTGCTGGCGTAAAAGTGCCTCACATCGTCACCAACACACACACACACACACACACACACACACACACACACCATGCTATTGGCTGTTGCCTCCCAATCTCTCTGCTGTATTTGCCATTAGGGTTTGTTGAATGAGAGCAAGAGAGAGTGTGTTTGTGTTTGTGTGTGTGTGTGTGTGTGTGTGTGTGTGTGTGTGATTGTGTGTATGCATTCATCATGGACTTGAATGAATTTGGAACACCGGATTCGGTGTGCACTTTTTTTTTTTTAGTGAGATGAGACTTCATCTCAGAGTCTCTGTGCAGTGTGAAAGCACCATGAAACGCTAATCTTTAAGCAGTTTCCATAGTAACCTTACATTGCAAGAGGGGATGAATAGCTGTCTGCTTTTTTTTTTTTTTGCCATGGAATGTGCACTTCCTTACATAATCAATATGAATTCTAATTAACTCGCATATTACTTACATAGAAAACATAGATCTCACAACATAGTGGTAGATTCAGAACTAATAAATCCTCAAGACTGAGCTTTTGGATAAAAACCTTTATGATATGTCTGTGTTCCATATGGAAACATAAAAAATCAGTGTGACAAGCCACATGTAGCACTTCATAGACAAGTCAGGAGACCTAAGAATATAACCAACCCAAGTCATGCTAACTAAACCCCATTTATTCTAACCAAACC
>CM074969.1:13765891-13779272 GCA_037577455.1 Pangasius macronema
CTCATTAAACACAGCTCAGAATTCTCCATTCTGATTGGCGAGAAGGTGTGGATTCGTTTTCTCTAGCAGCAGCTCTGACTGTAGTGCCATCTGAAAGGCACATCATAGATTTATATTGCACTCGTTCTGCTATCGTTTCTATAGTAACAACTAATTCAGGGACTTGTATGGCGGATGTTTATTGCATCAGTATCGCATTAAGTGTGTGTCTGTGTGGTCATTTGCTCTGACAGGGTCCATACATCACCTTCAGTTAGCTTTATTTATGGAGTTCTTTTTGAATGGCGTCTGGTCTACAATAAGCCCCTGGAGGCTCCTCAAGATGATCGAGTACATTAGTAGGTCAAAGGTCATGTGCCGGGTAGTTGGCCAAGAATGGTCCAGGTGTGACTAAAGAGGTCAGTGTGGGAAATAAAAAACCAACTTGCTTGTTTTAAGCTCTGCCTTGGCCTAGTTCCCTCTGGCAAATATGCACACACGCTTGCAGAGTGATGGCCCACTCTAGCCCTGATGATGTCTGAACATGAGTGTGTGTAAAGGTTTACGAGGTGTGTGAGAGATCGTGCACCACAAATAGGCCCTAAACGACCTACAAGGGACCATAAACATGCTGATCAAGACAACTGATAGTGTTCTCACTAAGTGTCCTTAATACTGCGTTGGAATGAGAGAGCATTTGTTTGAATTTCTCTGTTTTTATCCATCCCTTTCCTCTCAGTCGCTCTGAAAACTTCCTACGCTCAGGACAATTAAGTGGATGAATGATTGTACATGAACAAGGCATCATAACGGAGAAGTAACCGTGTATCTTCTGTGATTCCCTCATTCCCGTAACACTCTCTCTCTCTCTCTCTCTCTCTCTGTCTTGGATACTGAATTCTTGGGATGAGAAACAGAAATCTCCTCAATGATCACTTACTAATGTTACACAGCCTGGCCATCCACTCATATCAGCACTTTATTCTACAGTGTCGAAAGTTTGTGCACTTGGATGCATGTAAGTTAGAATAAAAGCAGGTGGTTTGTTGTTTGTTGGTCAGACTTCTTGTGAAATCTTGTCGCAACGCTGGCACTCTCAGAGTTTTGACCAAACCTTGGTTTTAACAAACGCATCGATAAACACAGTCAGTCTGCTTACAATGATCAGAAATCCTGCAGGTTAAGTGTCTTTCCTCCTGTTATTCTTTGATCCGCTTGTTTCATAGCTACCTGCTGTAGTGAAACAATAATCTATCAATCAGATATCGTCTATCAAAATGTCTACGATGCTCCTGCACTGTAAAACATCATCATCAAAACAGATAAGAGCACCACAAATCACCTTGAAGAGACAGAGACTGATGTTGATAATCGTTATGTTAAAACGAAGATGCTCTTCTGTTGTAAACTTAACTTTCTTTTAAATTTGGCAGTAGTGTTGTTTTCCATAAGTAGATTAGGTTATAAATGTAGAGGGACTGGAAGAGGAATGTACTATTAAGAGATATGGAGCGTAAAAGAAATGCAGCAAATGTTGTTAACAGGATATTCAAACAGAGAGCTGAAAGATTATGTGTCAGTTTTTGGCAGTAAACTGACTCGGTATCTTATTGTATGCATTCTGCTGTAATACGTTCCAAATAGTTGCACTTGTAAAGGTGAGACTGAGATACGCTGTAGCACTGATTAACTTCAAACTGTAACGTGAGCTCTGCATCATCATGTCCAATTCCTGTCACAAGAGGGCGGTGTTTCAAATCATTTTAGTCCAGAAAAGAAAGTATTCATGTGCCTTGATAAACCAATACATAGCAGAAAAGGATCTACCTTTTACCTACAAAAAAAAAATACACACGCTCAACTTTTTTCCATCACTCTTTTAGCAGAGCAGAGGTCATGTGAGCAGCCGCCACAACTCCACCAAATAGGGAACAACATAAAGCGGGTCAAAGGATGATGGAACAGACATCTCTGTCTTCCTTCCTCCAAACACACACACACACACACACACTTATATGTGTAGTCATTAAGCTGGGAATGAATGTGTGTGTCTAAATGGGAATGTGGCCCAGAGGCACAATCTCAGTTTTCTCAGAGTATCCAGGAAATTAATTTCAAATCTTAATGACCATAATGTCAGCATCAGAGTTCCTTCATAAGATGTAGAAGACTAAAAAAAACCTCAGTAATAGACATAAACAGAGAGACAGTGATGGAGGATGGAAGAGAAAAATGAAAGGGAGTTAGGAATGACAGACTAACTCTTCCTGCAGCTCATAACAGTGCTGTTTTTGGCTGTTTTCTATCAGAGAAGTGTGTGTGTGTGTGTGTGTGTGTGTGTGTGGGTGTGGGTGTGGGTGTGGGTGTGGGTGTGTGGTAAGGGTAAGAGTAAGGTTATTATTATTTCTGTCCAAATCATTTAGTTTTAAGTTAATAACAGTTCATTCTGGGTTGCCAGGGTTGAGCTTTTTCGCCGCCAATATCTTGTTTTATAGCAAATAATTGCAATTTGCAATTGCAAATCTCACACATTTCTCCAAACAAAGCCAAAGTGGACGTGCAGACAGTGTGTCGATGATGTACTTCTATTGTAGGATACATTGAAAGGATCGATAGAGGGAAAGGGGGATTATAGAGTGGATAAGATCTGTACGTTAGAAATGCGTGTGCACCATGGTGACCTTGTTTCACATGCAAAAGCCTGAGGGGAAAGAAAAGAAAAATGTATCTCCCTTTTAAAATGCCCAACTTTCAGGTGTTTATGTGGTTTCTGAGATGCAGTTGGGCTGGAAATTGTGTGATAGTCTAATCCTAAACTAATTTTTTTTTAGGCTATTTGGGCTAAAATCTATGGTCAGGAGCTGCTGCTGAATGCTTGACTAGGAACAGGTTCACAGTGGCTTTTTTGGCTGTGGCCCATGACTCAACCTGTGAACATGTGCATGTATTGGACTGCGTGTAGAGCCTCAAGCTGCCAGTCACAGTGGTCAGGCCTGTATTTGTCTGGCTAAAAGTATGACTGCGCTTGGCACCTCTAACTGTGCTAAACACTCACCTACCGCAGGAGCCATTGGTGCCAAGGTCACAGGCATGAGGGCTTAACAGGGATTAAGAATGAGGACAGCAGGATGCTAACACACACACACAGGTACACAGACTGAAATTCAGTTCACTGACTGGTACATACAGTAGATATGTACTTACATTTGTATGCTTTAACAATACTAATAGAGAAATAGAGGTGTTTAAACGTGTGGTTTCTATGCATTGTTTTGGCATATAAGGGCTTCCATTTTTGTTTATATGCGGTTTGTGTGTGAGTGTGTTTTCTTAGGGTTTTATACCTAGATCCTAAAGCTAATTCTACAATTTTGAAGAAATTTAATATGCCAATATTGATCAAACATTCCTCGTTATCTTTTAGGACCATGCTTAAAACCTGCAACAACAGATCCTCATTCAGTGAGACCATGTGCCTTGTGGATGTGCTAATAGCTAAATAATGTTGATTACAACATATTGGTAGAGAATAGAGTTGTAGAGAGTTATAGAGATGTTAGAAATGGTGTAGCACTGCATTGTGGATTATCCTAACACCCCCCCCTCCTTCTCAGTCAGCTTATTCACTCGCCTGCGAAGAGATTAAGAGCAAACCAGACGCTGATGGGCTGTACCATGTGCAACAGACTCATCGGAGGGAGGATATAAATGAGGAGAAAGGGTTAGATATTAGGCCTACAGATGTTACAGTTGAGATTATGTGTGTTTGTGTGAAAATGTGGCCATAAAAGATACTATTCTACTGTGTTCTGTGTGTGACTGAAACTTCAGACAAGTCTTTTCTCCAACATGATCACTCTGGCCTGCTGTGTTCCAATTAGATCAAGAGGTATTGTACACCTTCATTCTATCATTAGAGTCTGTTTTATCTGTGTGATTAGTCTGCTTTGTAGCAATAATCCTTATCTCTTTATTATGGCATTATGCACCATGGGGAAGATGACTCACATGTTCCTTTTACTTTATATATACTGTTTTTTTTTTTTGCCATAAACGATTGATTATCAGATAGCAGTCAGATACACTTGAGAATCAAATCAATACATAATGGGAAATCAGATCACTTTTTTTCCTCACTGTCCTGACGCAAAGTAGCAAATTTTGGCATCTGAAAATGATTTGTGTCCAATCCTGATATTCCTGAATTCCTGAAACCACTGGCTCTGTTATGCTGTGGAGGGGCATTAGCTGGTTGGCGGTGTAATGATACACTGTTACACGATGCGTTGGGATACAAAAATGTGACAATATGCATTGTGGAAATGTGAGATTCACATGAAATCAACATTCTATTAATCGTGTGAACTCCGGGGTCCAAAACTGTGCAACCCATACAGTTAAAATATGTAGTCACATGATCGCATTTTTTTGTGAAGAACCTGTGAGATCACCTACACTTGTGAAGCCCGATAGCCCGAAAGCTCGGGATTGCAATGACTAAATCACATTATACAGTTACACACCACATTAGAAAGATTAAAAAGAGCTCTTCAGTAGCTTTCAAACAGTACCAAAGGTTGTGGAAATCGGGCATTTTAACCAACTTTGAGCTCTAGTAGTGTTACTGAGCTCATTATGTTTCAGTTGACCATTTTCAAATTTATAAATTCTCCCAGAAATTTTGATTGAATAAACAAGCACTTTGTTTATTCAATCAAAATTTTGGGGAGGATTTATAAATTTAATTATTTATTTTTTAAAATTAAATGGTGAACCTGTAGTACATTTTGTTTACAATATTAGACCTCTGTTTGTAAAAAAAATGTAAAATGTAGTTAGTTGTATACAGTCACAAATGCACAGTTTTGCATTGTTTATGATTCAGAAATAGAAAAGGAGTCTTTTCAGTCATACTTTTTTCTTCATTGTCAAATTTTGTTCAAAATATTCTGGGAATCGAATCGAAATACCTCTATTAGCTGACATGATGTTGAATGGTAACTCAGTGAACCACCACCTAGCATAGGCCTACCTACGATGAATAATTTCTATCTTCTATCCTCAGCACGTTCCATCATCATCTTCACAAATGAGGGAATAATTTTTGGAAGAACGGTGTTCATCCCTCCAAAATAGTTCAAGAACCTTGCAGAATCTGTGCCAAGGTGCTTTGAAGCATGCTTGTGGCTCGTGTTGACCCAACACCTTATTAAGACCCTCTTGTTTTTTCCTTTTATTTGTCACCTATCTATATACATAAAGCAAGGTATCATTAACAAAGCCATAAAACCTCATATTAAGTTTATGCAATATAACTCTATGTATTATAAGAGATATATACAATGAAAACAGTAGCTATAGTAAGATCAACTTGGGGTCTGCCCAGGAAGTGTTATCATTGACTATTGGCATGGAATCATTTATGATGTTTATAAGAATGAGGACAGCTGTCGGGCAACAGCTTCCTCTAAGCTGCCATGTTGATGATGTTTTGCCGTGTCTATTACACAGACTGTCCATCTCTGTTTACATCTGTCTCTGTGACCTGCTGCTGTGCTGTAAATTACTGTGGCATCACATGGTAAATTACAGTACACTGTGACCCCGACACACTGGGTTTACCGGAGAAATCATGGCAGCTTTGAATTCCAGGGTCCATGGCTAATGGCTAGCTTGGCCTAAGTAGGAATTGTTGCCTATTATAGGAATTGTGACGTTTATAGGTCAGTTTAAATCCCAGTGCTCTGTTTCTGTGAGCAAAGTGTGTGTGTGTTTGTATGTGTGTGTGAAAAGCTGCATCATCTTCTGAGCCTCTAATAAGTTTAAGATTTTTTAGGGATGATTGTATTGTTGTAATGTGGTGGAATGAACCTGAATGGAGTTGAGAAATATGGATTGAATTCTTTTCCATATCTTTTTTTATCTGTTTATCAAGTCCTCACATTTCTTGCTCTCTTCTTCTATGGTGCATTATGAATGACTAAAAATGGGAACGTGTGGATGTGAATTTTGCAGTAGAGAGGAAGTGCATTTTAGGTCACAGTCACAGCTTGTGTCATAATGTGTGTATATGTGTGTGTGTGTGTGTGTGTGTGTAGGAGCATTGATGTGGTCAATGTTCATGCCTCAGTGATCACACTGGGGCTATTTTGTCATGAGTTAGTTGTGCACCAGGGTCCACTTTATTTGAAGAGTTTGCTTTGGGTCAAATCTTAGGCATTGTAAATGATGTGTCATGATTTTTTTTTTTTTTTAAGATATTACAAGAGAACTCATGAGTAGTTTGGTCATAATCACTGGATTGAGAAGTTTGTAGCCTTTTTATTTATTGTTACTGTGTACCAGTCTTAGCGGTACCCTTAGCCTACACAGGGTCGTAGGGGAGCCTGGAGCCACCTGGAGCCACAAGGCAGGGGACACTCTGGACAGGGTGCCAGCCCATTGCAGGGCACAATGACACACCCATTCACAAACTACAGACAATTTGAAAATGCCAAAAAGCCTACAACACATGTCTTTGGACTGGGGGAGGAAACCAGAGTACCCAGAGGAAACCCCTGAATCACAGGGAGAACATGCAAACTCTGCACATACAGGGCAGAGGTAGGATTCAAACCCCAAAACCTGGAGGTACGGGGCAACAGTGCTAACGTCTAAGCCATCGTGCCAACGGCTTTAATGGGCATAGATTCCTTTTTGGCTTTTTCTTAGAAGACCTTACCTCCACCTCAGCTATTTTCTTTTGAAAAGTTACTTGTTAGTATTCAAGATAGTGTTCAGCAAGCCCACACATGCTGTTATGACACATTAGTCATGATACTTTATTGTCACTCTATTCAAAAGTACACAAATGGTAGCTATGAATGTACTTCTAGTGAGTTGGCATTAGGCAACTTATAAAAACAATTTAAACTTACTAATACTTGTTATTGCTAAGCAGCACCTTAGCAGTAAATGACCTATTAAGGCATCTCTTTTAGGATTCACATTTATAATGTTATTACTTATAAGTAAAATAGCCAACTAGTTAGTACTAGATTTTGCTGCCTAACCAAAGGTGTTTTCCTCTCAAACTGATTGCATGGTTACTCACAATAGTTTCCATAAAAAATATGTCATGTAGTTGAATCAAAGTGTGTTTCTGGGCAAAGACAGCATTAGATAAATGCATTCATGAACATCAAGACTCTACTGGTGGGGCTTTGGCTCGACTGTACTTAAAGAGAAAAATAATCTCTATGTTAATGTTAAGAGCTGATGATTGGCAACAAACATCGTAGACAGTCTCATTATATAATATAACTTCTAAACCATATGCATGACTGTATTTGCTGTCACATGATATATGGGGAAATAAGATTTTTTTTAATGGTGGTCTACCTCCAGGGTCCGCAGTTCGTTCCCGAGCTTGCGTTACTGTCTATGAGGATGTTCTCCCCTTGTCAATGTGGGTTTCCTTTGGGTTGGTGCCCTGTAATGGATAAGACTGCCATCCACGGTGTATTGACTCACTGCCTCATGCCAAGTGTTCCTGGGATCGGCTCCAGATCCACCACAACTGACTGAAGATATTATTGAAGATGCATGAGTAAAGGTCCATCGTAAACCTTCTAAGAATTTTTGGGCATGCATATCTGTTTCCCAAATGGAATATAGTTGTAGTAATATTTTTGAAGTGTCCAGTGTTATTTCTTTTAAATGTGCATTCATTCCTTTATTTTCAGTAACTGCTTTATCCTGGTTGGTCATGGTGGATCCAGAGCCTATCCTGGCAACACAGGGCATGAGACAGGAATATAACCTGGATGGGACACCAGTTCACCACAAGGCACCATGCACATTCATTCACACACTTGTTCACACCTAGGAGTAATTCGCAGAAGCAAATCCACCAACTAACAATGTTCTTAGGAGGTGGAACACGGGGAGAACATGTGAAACTCCACAAAGACAGTAAAGACTGTTCAGGATTGAACTGGGGTCAATATACTCGCATGGCTGGTTTCTATAGTTTTAAAAATGTGTGTTGACAGAATTTGAGATTATTTATTTATTTATTTATTTATTTATTTTGCTGTGGCTAATTTCTTGAGAGATGTTTCAGTAGTTTTGTGTATCTTGCCATTGGCAGAGAATCTCTTCCCTACTCACAGTGCTGACCATGCACCTGCTGGAGAGAGAGACAGAGCAAAAGAGAGGGGAAAGGGGGGGGAGATGGATAGAGAGCGAGAGAAACAGAAAGAAGGCAATAGGATCAGGTGCAGAGCTCTCTTCTCTCCATTTGGACGGCGCTAGCATTCTGATATTAACCAGCCCACAGAGGAATGGGCAACTCGCACAGAAAGACACCCGTTCTGGGCCTGCAGGAGAGGAAGAAGAGGGTAAAGAGGAAGAGTAATCGTGCAGGACGGGGGGAGGAGACTGCAGGTAGGGTGCCTACACGTTCAATACGAGCTTGAGCAGATAGTAAAGCCTCAATCTCTGATTTACCCTCTGATAACATTCTGCAGTGGGATTAAGACAAACTCTCGGTGAATGTGTTTAACGAGTGCTCCTTTATTGCTGCTTGTATGTATGTAGTACACTAAGTGATTGTGATTGAAACAACACCCACTTTGCCCCCTTCTGTATGTCACCAGCCCTAGTTGATTTGGTTTGTAGTCATCCATATTCAGAGCTGCGTCGGAGTAGTACTCAGTAGAGGTCACGTCGTTGCTCCGCAGCACTCGTTTTATGATGATGCAAAGCAGAAACAGAGCGCTGGGGATGATGCTGAGTAATAGTGTGCGCTCTAAAATACTGCAGCATCAGATCTGATTTGCTTATTAAGCCACACAGCTAGGTGTGTGTGTGTGTGTGTGTGTGTGGTTAATGAAGAAAAATTGAGATATAAAGGGAGATGAGAAGGTATACAAGAAAAGAGAAAAGACAAGTAGATGTTGTTGAGTGTTGAACTAAAGAAAATGTAACACAATAAAAACCTCAGAAAAGAAAAGAAATACTTTTATACATTGCAAAGGAAGAGAGGAAGTTCAGGTGAGGAGATTTAGAGAAATAAGCAGTAAGAGAGAAAGAAGTCAAGAATGGTTGAGAGAAAAGATTGAAAATATATTGTATTTTATTATTATTATTATTTTATTTATTATTCTCACTGGCGTAATTGACTTATTGGATATTTTCAATCAGTATTCACAATTTTTTTATTTATTTACTTATTTATTTTTTGCCACAAGCCTGCTATAAGATTAGTCAGGACACTGTTGGGTTGCTGTGTGTAGAGTACCCTGTCTCTGTGTTTAGCTGCTGGTGAGCAGGGCAATGGGAAACATTAGGGGTGTGAGCCTCCTGCTGGGCAAACAATTTACACCTCTCCACAGTAACACTGTGAGAGATAAAACAGACAGCACAACTAAAGCTTTTTTGATATTAAAACAGTATACACAACTGCTGCAATAAAATGAAAACATTTGAACATAGTGGGCAAGATGCGCTGCAAATTTGTAAAGCCCTGAGTGTCAATTTGTGTCACTTTCATATTAGCCATAATCCCCTATTGTGGAGTACGGCATCACAAATAAATTCAACGCTGAACACAAGCACCCCCAGTACAGGTGGAAATTACTTCCAAATTTTTGAACTTCTTGGTAAAAAAGTGATTTTTTTGTAGTTTTTGTAGTCCTATTATAGCCCACAGATCCATCTATAAACCTTGGCATATGTTTGAAGATTCCTTTCTTATAGAAAACACATGTGAAGAACATTATACATGGAGTTTCAGATGTTCTCCCTGTGTCCATATGGGTTTCCACACAGTTCTCTGGTTTCCTCCCACCTCTCAAAAACATGCTGGTTAGGTGGATTGGCTGGGGTAAATTACGGGTAGGTGTGAATGAGTGTGCAAATGTGTGTGCGGTGTCCTGGGATGGACTGGCGTCCCTATCCCAAATGCAACCAGGATACAGCGTTTACTGAAGTTGAATGAATTATCATCAGGCATTATGTTCATTTGATCAGATGTTTTTTTCAGAATATATTATTTTGGTTGGTTTGGACAAAAATTTTTATTTTTTTTAAGACTTGGCTCAAGCCATGCACACTGGCATTCAAAACTGCCATGGCCACTCTGCGTGTTGATGTTACCAGCGTGGAGATAGACGTGAACAAACACAGTCTTCACTCAGAAGAGGTTGGGTTCCCTTTGAGTCTGGTTCCTCTCAGGTTTTTGTTAAGTCTTATTGACTCTCAGGGAGTTTTTCCTCACCAATCACCTCAGACTTGTTTATTAGAGACCTAAATCTACATCCCAATTTTATCTAATGTCCATATGGTTTACTCTTATAGTGTAGTATAGTTAAGATTATTTTCGAATACAAACCAGATAATGGAAAAAAATTGCAGCTACAGGATTATGCTTGGCAGATTCCTACAACTGCAATATGTCCAAGTATGTTCAGTAATACTCATCATGTACTTCCTGGATTTACTGTTGGATGGGAGTAGCAGTGTACTAATCTAGCCTGGACACCCTCCAACACTTGCTTAGCACTTGATACATCAGTAACTTGCCAATAAGAATTCAATTAAGTATGTAAAAAGTGTGGGTTCTGTTGAGTAACAGGACTGCTCTTGTCAGAGACACTGAAAAGTGGTTGTAATTGACCATACAGGCCCTTTTACATCCTTATTTTTTTGTATGAATACGTATTAATTCAATAGGTCGCTTACATATTTTTGTAAGAAATAAATATTAGGTACAATTTGATCAAATCGTGTTGAGTTACCGCAAACCTAGAAATACATTTGTGGCGGTTGGATAAGTGCTTGGAATGCCACAGGGTGGCCTGGTGGTGCAACAGGTAGCACCACCACCTCACAGCTCTAGGGGTCCCTGGTTCGACCTCCTGATGAGCTTACTTGATTGCTCTCTATGCCACAGTTTCCATCTTCTCCCTGTGTCCCACTGGGTTTCTTCTAAAATGCATTTGGTGAGAATGTGTGTGCATGGTGCCATGCGATGGACTGGTGTCCCATCCTGTGTGTAGGAATTGTCCAGTGTCCTGGAATAAACTCTGGATCCACTGTGACCCTGACTAGGATAAAGCAGTTACTGAAGATGAATGAATGGAATTTCTGTTGCAAAGAGGGAAGATAGAGAACACAGTTGTAGATTTAACCAGAGTTACATCAGTATTTACATAAGTGCACTTGTGAAAACTGGCAGTGAATAATGAATATGACGAACCTTGACAATGTAGAATATAATGACAGATGTCTAAATGATAGCTTTCCTGTAGTAGTGTGATGTGAAAGTGTTATCATCTGTCACACACAGGTGAGCTGTTGTACGATGTTATTGCGAGTGGTAAGAATGAACTCCTGTAACGTTCTCTGTGACAACCAATCTGAATGAGGCTTTTGGAGAATGGGCTCCGCTGACTCTAGAGTGTGTGTTGTAGAGGGAGTGAGACGATTGTCCATGATGGAGAGCAGTTTGTTCAGTGACTTCCTGTTCCTCACTGACTCAAACATGTCCAGTTTGTGTCCAATGATAGATCCGGCCTTGCGAATAAGCTTGTTAATCCTGCTGGTATCCCTGGCACTGATGCTGCCCCACCAGCAGACCACAGCACAGTAAATGGCCCTCACCATTTAATGGAAATGTGTAAAGATACTACTGCAAGACAGCAAATATAATTCAATCAGTCTTCTTGTAGGTTTGATTATATTTAGTACAACATGTTACAAGGTTGGATTATTAGGTTTTGGTTATTGTTGGTGTAGGTGGGTGGATTGGATACTCTAAATTTGAGTGTGAGTGTATATTATGATGTCGTATCCCGGATGTTCTCCAAATTTGGGCTGAGTGTTTTTTGGATAGATTCCACATCCGCCACGAGTTCATTCAATGATCTGAATATTTATTTATTCTGTTTTGATTTGGATTAGAATAATCTAACAAACGTTTTGCAATTTCATGAAGTTTATACATCTTATTTTTTATGAAGACATCTTGAAGCATTATGTTAGAAGGAGAAAAGGGAGGCAGCTAATATTCTCTCTCTCTCTCTCTCTCTGTCTCTGTCCCTCTCTCTCTCTCTCTCTCTCTCTCTCTTTCTCACACTCTGTCTGTCTGTCACACTGTCTCTGTTTGTTGGGCAAAAAGAGCATCGCCTGTTATTGCTGGCAATTGTGGTCTGATAAGGATCTGCTAATTCACTGTAAATTAGATATGAAGGGTTGCTTAGATACGGCTGGCTCGGGGCTATTCACGGGCACAGCCGCACGGTGCATACTGATGGGCAGATGCTGCTTTATAGAGGGAGAGGAAAGAGAGGAGAGATGGTTGGAGAGAAGATGGTCTGTCTTTTTTCCGTCTCTCGTTTGAGGTTTCAGAAATGGGCGCAAAGTAATGTTTATAATTTAAACTGACGATGGATCATTTTTGGACCTCTTTTGTTGTAGATGCACAAGTTGTATTGAGCTTGAATGAATGATATGAATTGAAATGATTACAATTGAAAAACAATTATGTTTGGCATGCGGTTAAATCCAAAGTGACTGACAAATGAGCCAGACCTGGGCACTGAACTGAAAAACCTTGTCACCTTGTATGTGTAGGGTTAGAGGCTACATCTCATCCTTTTCCATGGAAATTGATATTAATAATCCTTTAACTCATTATCAGAGGTTAGTTTCGGTTAGTTTAGCTGTTGGCTAAATGTTCTTGTTTGGAAGACGATTCTTAATCCAGAACTGACATGCACACTACCATGTAAAATGTCAGTGCTTTACTGAGAATGGTTAGCTGCCTAGTATAATCTGGACAGTGATGGCCCTGATGTGAGCTATTTCAATTCAGTTGTATTTGTACGGCTCACAAAGCAGCTTTACCGGCTCACTGAAGCAGACACAAAAGGGAACCCATTTGCTTCTTGGTACTCTAAAGACAAACGGGACTATATGAGTTGAAAGGATATATGAGCAGTATGAGCCGATTGTGAATAAGAGTCTTGGGATGAGCACAGGACCGTTTTTATGATTACAGAAGCAGTCCTTAGGAACAAGTCTGCACTATCCAGATGAAAACCTGGGCATAAACTGTAATCTTTAGGGTATCCATGACCACATAGAACAGCAGAGAATGTATCTCCATAATGCTCCATCAGGCAGGTCTGGAGAGTGCCTTGTAAATTCTGCAGAGAATGGAGACATGCAGTGGTTGTACACCTACAAGTGCACCTATATGCTAAAATGTCCAATACAGGTATAGTATAGGTGCAAGATCTATAGAGCATTTCTAATAAACTGACCACCTGACCATCACATATGACCATATGTACATCCCAGTCCAGATTTAGTCCCCCCTTTGCTGTTATAATAACATCTACTGTTTTAGATTTTG
>CM074969.1:13779336-13790071 GCA_037577455.1 Pangasius macronema
AACCTTAACACACCATGTCTTCATGGAGCTCGCTTTGTGCACAGGGACTTTGTCATGCTGGAACAGGTTTGGGCCTCTTAGCTCCATTGAAGGGGAAACTGTAATTCTACAGCATACAAAGACATTCTATACAATTGTGTGCTTCCAACTTTGTGGGGAAGGTCCACATATGGGTGTGATGGTCAGATGTCCACAAACCTTTGCCATTATAGTGTATCTGAAAAAGATCTTGGCCTCTTACCATATTTTGAGCAGGTTGTTTCTCTTCTGTGTGTCTCTCTGCAGCGGTGTCGAATCTGGACATTGAGAGTAAATTAACATCCCACTATCAGGCCTCATGGCACCAGCAGCACAACATGTTTCACCCCAGCACACGGCTGCCATGTCTGGAAGAGCTGCATCGCCATGCCCAGTTCAGTCTACGGGCACTGCACAGAGGTAAGCTGGCATAGCTTCAACAACTGCAGCTTATAACCCTGTTCACTGCTTTGGCCCAAGCCACCTACTTTGATTTCATAATGATAGGGTTAAAAAAAACCTCTAAAGATACATTATCACCCTCATCTCAATCCTTGGCAATGCAGAACCCAAACACAGAATCTCTTTACATGCTGATTGGGTTTGTGAAGAATGCAATTAAGAGATGGAGGCCATGTGACAGGTCCTACAAATCGCCTTTTTGTTTCTAGATTCAAGCACAGAAAGAGGCTTATACCGTTTAGCCCTGGTCCACCTTCAAAAAAGCTGTAAAATGGATTATTTTGACCCTAACAGACCAGAAGGGTTAAATACTATATGATTTGTAGGCTTGTTTGTTCCCATTTTATATAATACTATCAGTAGGAAGCAAGAAAGAGTGCAGTTGTGAATGAAACATAAATGTCCCTCTCCATGCAGAACCTAGTCATAGTTATTTTCTGCACAAATATACAGCTTGACAAGCCTTACAGGTAGCAGGAGTCTGTGCGTAATAGCTTACACATGCTGCCCCCTGGTGTTAGAAAGTTTCACTCACCAATGCAGGTGAGCTTTTGCTTTTCAGGAACATGTAGCAATCTGATGACAATGTATAATGTGTTATTTACATCTAAATATGTGTTATATATATTTACATTTTATTCAGATCCACTAGAGCTGTTTTAACTGATTGACCAGAAACAAGTGTAATAGGAACAGGGAAAGAAAGCCCAACTAAACACACACACACAGACACACACAGACACACACACACACACACACACACACACACACACATATTGTATAAGAAATAGAGACAGTTTAGTGGTTGAAATACGAACTGGAGAGCTTGTAATACTCATCATGGCGGCTGCATTTACAAAAGTCCCACCTTCGGCTTACTCTCTGATCAGCCAATCAGTGTTACCACAGAGAGAGATGAAAAGACTGTTTGTTGTCAAGCCTTTTGCGCTTATTATGGAGCAAGTTTCGTAGTTTTGTCTGGCTTAATGACAATGACAGTCCAGGAGTGCTGCCAAGATAGCAGTTTGCCAAAGAAGTTGAACAAAACTATCTAGTAATAAAGTGCAAGATGATATAAAACAACCAAAACAGGTCAGTTGACCTGTTAACAGCGCAATGATAGAGAACACACCTAGACGGCCATATTGACAAGCTTAGTATTCATACAGTTCTTGATGTCTGAGTAATCCACACTTACAGCACCACGGATGACGATGAGACTGTTGTGACAGTGGTATCAACAGGTGTTGATCACTCACAGGAACATTGTCCCTAATGAGTGACTATATTTTATATGGTTTTGTGTTTGTACGTGTTTTTACAGCTTGGTGGAGACCAAATGTCCACCATAAGAATAGAAATATCTGACAGTACCTTACAGATGCTGTATAACTGTGAATGTGAAGTTTTTTTGTTTAATTATTGGCCCTAAATCCTTGTCCAGATATCCAGACCTTGACATTAACACCAGTGGAGTAATTATCAAACCTTTCTTTTTAGTTTAACGTTAATCCAAACTGTGTCCGATACAGAGCAGCGCCAACGTTCAACCAGCAGAGAGCGCAATCGGGTCACCATATCCATCTCAGTGGCTCCGCCCATGCCCACTTTCCCCTCCCCTCGCTCCCTCAGGAGGCAGGACCAGAGAAGTCGACACTCACGTATGGTAAGCGATATTACAGTTACAGTACTATACTAGCGTCTAGAATGGTGTTAAGTAATTGAACTATTTTTCCAGTGTTTTGGCTGTTAACCTGCGGAAACTACTCGTGTTGTACACCGCTTAAGGTTTTTCAGTAACACTGAAACGCAGTTTTGTTTTTCGTTTTAAATTGTATATTTGTTTCCTTGTGTTTCATGGCACAGCTGGACAAAGCTGAATATCAGACAATGCAGAGGAAGGTAATTGACATTGTTGTAAATGTCCAGCTGGCATTCAGAAACACTTCCGATCCTCCAGTGTGACTGACATAAAACATTTGATTTGTAATTTTTGGCCCTAGTGCTACTAGATTGAACATTTGTGGCCACAGTGCTATTTGATTAGTGATGTTTGGCTTCTTACTGACTGAGTTATATTAAGATACACTCAGATCTCAGGTTCCTTCTCACCTCTTTCCGCCAACACTCGGAATAGGAAAGAAGCACCAGAGAGTCAGACATGCAGACTCTCCCCAGGAAAGTTATCCAGGTGCTGCTTTTGCTTTAATGTTGTCATTTTTATTCTAACGCAGCATGAAGTGTCATTTATTCTCGGTTTAGAGCTTCCATTCTTACCAGCGTTTTTCACATTTATATCCTTTTCAACACCACTAAGCAGACCAGATTCTCTAAATCGGGACAGTCCCAATTTTACACACCATGTCACCTGGTCTCGGTAATTTGACTTAGTTTAAGGTTTGCTTGCTGGCAGATAAACACTTTGAACAAATTAATTTAATGAAAAACTTTTAATTAAACGAATAATAAAATAAAATAAAAAAATTGGTAAAATAAAGCATATCTCATATATTCATATGATCAGCTGTCCGGATTTTTTCGCATGGTCATCTGGTCACTCTAAATGCCACTCTGTTATTTTGATCCCATTATTTTGTCGTGTGTGGTTTTTTAAAAATTGTTCTGCATGGTTCACAATCATCATTTTATAATTCAAAAATTAAGTCACATTGCGATATCATTTGCAAAGCATTATGATGTGTGATGTAGCTACTGTCTCAAACCAGAATCTTGGTTCTTGATGTGTTTATTATTTCCCATCATGCAGCAGGAGAGACCTTCGAGGGAGGTGGAGTTTCAGCCGGCACAGAGAAAGGTAAATGAAAAGATATGAAGCGTCTATAGTATGTTTGGTTACGATTCTTTTTCATGTGTTAACCAGGTGTGTCTTTTTGTTCCGGTACTGTTTTCAGCTCATCCATGTGGACTTCCCCTTATAACGCTATAAAACCAGCTTGTAGTAAATCAAATGAAATTGTTTAAATTAGAGTATAGCATTGTGTCATCCGTTGATAAATTAAAAATGTTGTATAATAGTTGCCAAATTTCTGTTGGGATATGCTGTTATTCGCATTGAGCATCATTACATCTCGATAATTTGTTGATAATTGCTCCCCAAGTGTTTTATTCCATACCTACTGTATGTTGACTTGGTTCCATGGGCCTACACTGGGTCATCTGATTTCCATATCTAACCTAATATCCCTTAAAATCATGACAAGGAGCCCGTGGGGAAATGGTAAGAGGAAGTCCAGGAGGGTTTAAAACCAATGCAGCCTGTATCCCATCCTTCACAGTTTCAGGTCTGGAGGACTCTGAAGTACAACAATTTTATTTCCCATTAACGTAATCATTTGGTTCCAGATCCATATTCACCAAGTCATTCTAACTAATGTTTTTTTTTTGTTTAGTTTTCCTTTCCTAACCAACCAAATTTAGGTGTTTGGTGTCACAATGTCCTTCCCTTGATTCATGTTGCCATTATTATTATAATTATTATTATTATTATTTATGTTATGTCTGTTCCTTTGAGCCATCAATGTTGAGCCATGTGTTTGCCTTTTTTTTTTTTTTTTTTTTTTTTTTTTTAGCATGCGCGCTCTCGTCCCACCTCCCCTACAACGTGTTGCGTGTTCATCCCCTGGATGCGAAAGGTATTCTCCCTGCAGCCTGTGCTTAGCTGAATTCTAATGCAAATTTATTTAAAATATTAAGAGCCCATTTGTATGAAAAGATACAAATGGGTAACATTAAGGGCAAGGGGTTAGGTTAGCAGACATCATTTCATGTTATTATGTTTGAAAACTATGCAAATTGACTAAATCTAAATGGTTAGAATAAATTTTATAGGATATCATACTGGAAACTCTATGTGACAGCTTACTTCCTTTTCTTTTCTCGTACTCTTTTTTTAGCACAGCTACCCTGGGAAATGTCTAATATGCTTCATGCTATCATGTCTTATCATGTGTCATTTCATTACTTTCTGTCCTTAACTGCTTTAACTTTCTGAATATGTCTAACACTGCTTTTAACACTGGACATCCTGTGACAGCCTGACAAAAGACAGCCTGAATTGACAGACCTTATAAGCCTGTCTCGTCCATTTTGTGTGTTTGCCTTAATGAATGTGCAATTTGCGGTGTTCATACCTAAAATGGCAAATATGATATAGACCAGTTTGGCTTTTAAACCACTGATACCAACAGCATTCAGAGGGCCTGGGAAGAGCCTTTCATTACATTGACCTTATGGAACAAAACACACATTCTGCTTAAATTAAATTTCCTTTCATGATCTGTGTCCAAGCTCCCCATGCCTTTCAAAAACAATGTTTCCATCCTCTACCATGCTCATTATTTTAGTAAATCAGGGCCAGAATTACCAGTGTAAGCATTTTAGAAGGCTCAGAGTGAAACACACTGAGAGGAAATATTATTTGTCTAAAGTACCTGATTTGTAACAATGTCCCCTTGAAGCTATTGTTTATCTGGCAGGAGGTTAGTGACTTATTTAAAGCTCCTATGGCAGGGCACAACCTCTTCCTGTGTTCTTAATTTGTACTAATAGAATAGGATCTGGACCAGATTCCTGACTCTGGATATTTGCCTGACAGTTCTCTTTCTGTCTTTCCTTTTCTCTCCAGCTATTACTGTCTCTCTTTTATCTCCATTTCTCTCCGCCTCTCGCTCTTCCTTTTTAGTTTTTTAGCCCTTTCTCTGTCCCACGGTCACAACGTCTTCCTTGATGAGGATAATGCGTAACAGTTATATGTGGAAAATTCGCTTCCTTTCAGTTTAAGACCACTGTATACATTTGTGTGCTTTCAGTTTTACAAGGCCATTCCATATAACTCTTCTAAAATGATTGTGACTCAGGTTGGAACCAATACAAATACAGACGGGGAGTTGGTGGGTCTGGGCCATAGACCTAAATGTCCCGTTCCCAACGCTCCCACGACACTGGACAAGCAGACCAACTGGTCGAAAGCCCTGCCACTCCCCACACCAGATGAAAGGATGAAGAATGATTCTCAAGTCATCTCATCCTGCATCATCCCTATCAATGTTACTGGTAAATCTCCATTTATAAGTAGATCCTGTTTTATTATAAAGAAGTATGATTGTATAAAGGATACTTTCACCTGTTTCTAAGTTGTATGTATCGGATTGCAGGTGCAGGATTTGACCGCGAAGCCAGTGCTCGCTGCTCATTGGTTCATTCCCAGTCTGTGTTGCAGCGACGAAGGAAACTAAGGAGGCGGAAAACTATCACAGGCATCCCCAGACGAGTGCAACAAGACATGGGTATGACTACCTGATGCACTATGCTCATTCAAAGTCTATTGTTTTTTCCTTTTTTTTAGAATACGCTTTGGAATCACTTTTTTGCTTTTACAGTTGAAACATATTGACACACTATACCATAAACATGGCCTAACATAAAAATGTTGAAGCGTAGCCTATATTGACACACTATACCACATAGCAATTTTATCTACAATTTATGAATCTGCAAAAACTAGCATAAATACATGGAGAAACATGTACATTATATCTTGGTTTATATACCATTTAAAGGGTTGTAGGTTTTATCAGAGCCTCCAGCAATGACATTGTGTTTTATTTTAAAATAAATAATTGAGCTGGCAACTATTAAACAAACAAATTTTAAAAGCAGCCCATGTTTTTTCATTATATTCTTGTGCAGGTAATGAATAGGGATAATGTCCACATAGTGATAGTTTATCAAACAAAATGTATTATGTTGAACTGCAAATCTGCCAACTTTAAGCTAAATCACAAATTACTGGGATCTTGTGGTATTTTTCATGATTTAGCAAATGCTTGCAATTATCTTTTCATTAACACTGATGCTAATGACAATAAATATAATGTAATGACTTACTGATAAGATAAGGTATGATATATAATTTCAACAATTTTGTTAAAATCATTAGATTTTTTTATACCGTTACATTTTGTTTACTAAATCAAAACTTAAATCAAAACTCAAATGCTATTTGTAAGATGCTCTTAATTTTCCCCAGACTCAGATGAATCTCCTGTCGCCAGAGAACGATCTGTGGTAGCCCATGGCAATCCACACATGTCCCTCTACCAGGAGGAGCTGTCACTTAGTGGCCGGACACTAAACACCAAGGACTCCGGCTGCCAGACCGATGACTTTTTGATTGCTGCTCCATCCCGTAGGCGTATCCGTGCACAGAGGGGCCAAGGAATTCCAGCTTCCCTCTCCCACTCTACTGGTAATATCACTTCATTACCAGATCGCTCTGATACAACCTATACCACTGCTTTAGGCACTCGTCTGCGTTCAAGAAGTTTGCCGCGAGAAGGAAGTCGACTCCGGGACAATGATCAAGATGACAGTGATGATGATGAGGAGGATGATGAAGAGCTCTCTCCTTATGAAGCTGAGGACTTCTTGCCAGGTCCAGGACGGAGGATGCTAAAGGATGAGGAGGAGAGCACCGATGACCAAGCCATGCCAGAGCTCCAGCTGGAAAGTTTAAAGAGGATACAGCATGGAGGTAGTCCTGAAAATGCTTGGATTGAGAGGGGTAGGGCCCGGCTTCCACATAATTCTGACATGGGAAGCTGTGAGATCTCCTCCAGTTCAGACACCTTTAGCAGCCCCATCCACTCTGTTTCGACCACAGGTGTGCTTGGCAGCCAAATTGACCACAAAGAAGACCATCAATCGTCAAGTGGAAACTGGAGCGGAAGCAGCTCAACATGCCCTTCACAGACCTCAGAAACACTACCACCAGCTGCCTCACCTCCCTTGACTGGTTCCTCACACTGTGATTCAGAACTGTCTCTCAACACGGGGTCTCATATCATTGACGATACTACTGGCTTCATCATTGACCCCTACCACATGGACAGGTCACAAGGTCAGGGACACAGGTCTAGTTCATTCACCTCTTCAGCTACAGATCAGATGGATGATGCAGGTGTTAGTACTGCTAGTGATGGGGAGTGGAACTGCAACCAAGACCAGCAGGATCAACCTTGTCCTCCAGACTTCAGCCCAAAGCGCTCACGGGAAGATGAGAGTGGCACAAGTTGTCCCAGTTATTCTAGTGGAGAAACTTATGAGTGCTTTAGTGGGCAACCATCGGGTGAAATATTAGAGAGCTCTACACATTACACTGTTGACACTGTAGGCTTCTACACCTCTGTGCACTTGGACTGTGGTCTTAAAGGTAGCAGAAGCTACTGCAACTATGCAGCCATTGACCCCGACTGTGGCCCAAGTGGGAACATTGCACCTGGCATGGGTGAATACCCTCAACCAGATTACAAGGGAATGAGTACACTTGGAAGAGGGTGTCTTTCTTTAAGAAAACCAAAGGCTAAGCCGCCCCCACCAAAACGTAGCTCTTCTTTAAAGGAAACAAGCAGCAGTATGGATGTTCAAGAGCAGAATGAACCAAAGATTACTAGTGAGCTGCCCCTGCCTTTGTCTTCCAGGGAGATGAAGCTGCAGCTGGAGTTGGCTGGTTCTGACAGGCACCTTGACACTGAAGGTCTCTGTGACAAGCAGCTTGGCAACTGGTGTGTAGAGAATATCAGAGAAATGCTAGACTGCTCCTCTCCATTTAGTTCTTCTGACACACATTCCTTTAAGGGTGAGGGTGCTGTGCAGTCAGACTATGCAGACCTTTGGCTCCTTAATGACTTGAAATCCAGTGATCCTTACAGGTCACTGTCCAACTCCAGCACTGCTACGGGTACAACAGTTATTGAATGTGTCAAGTCACCAGAGAATCTGGAAACTCAGGCCTGTTGCCCCAGGTCCAGACCCACCTCACCAACACTTCCACCACAAGAAGGTGACTTCAGACTAGGCTCTCCTGAGAAACTTGCAGCATTGGCATCCCCGTCAAGTGGATATTCCAGTCAGTCCGAGACACCTACATCTTCCTTTCCATCTGCATTCTTCCCAGCTCCACTGTCCCCAACCAGTGGCAAGAGGAAACCCAAAGTGCCAGAAAGAAAATCATCACTCTCCTCTCTCCAGCAACAGCAGCAGCTTGCCCTTCGAGATTCAGGCTCTTCCTGCAGGAGAGATACTGATTCGCAGGCACCACCTAGTCACCTTGACCTAAGTGCTCTTCACAACAAGCCCTTTGCCCACAGGAACCAGATACACCTCCTTCACCAGAACAAACAGAAAGCAGCTGCAGCAGCAGCTGCATTAGCAGAGGCTCGTGCTGCTGCAAGTGCAGAGGCATTTAGTTCCACCCACACAGCAGTCACTTCAACTGTTCTGAGGTCAATTCATCTACGATCCATTGATAAACCAGCAGAGGGCAGCCATGGTTCTGAGCACTCTAGTACTGATCAATCAACTCGACCCAAGTGTCCCACAGTAACAGTTGAGACTGTGCCTGCTGACAACAGGCATAACAGGAAACCACCAGCCTACAAACCACCTGCTGTGCAGCACTGTGAATCTCAGTGCCCACCTCCAGAAGCCATTGTTATACAACATGAGGGGATTAAAATAAGGCAGGAAAGGCATGGCCCAGGAACGTACTGGGCCATGACAGCATTCAGAACACCTGTGCAACCAACCAATGAACAAGAAGACTTCTTAACCCCAACAGCCCAGGCTTGTGAGACCCGTAATGCTCAGCAAGAAACAGAGTGCAGTAGGTATACAGATGAGGAAGAAGCATTGTCAGCAGAAAGTGTTAAATGTGAACACAGTCAAGCACTCAGGCCACAACCTCTGGCAGAACCATCCTTGAATTTGAGCAGCACATTGTCTCCACCTGCTTACAGCGAAATACGCAGGAGTGACTTTGTACTGTGCAACAGCCCAGATAAAGTGCCTGCCAGAAGTTTAGAAGCCTCATCACACACTTACACAATCAGCGATATCAAAAGCAAAGAGGAGGCGTATGAGACATGTGTCACTACCAGAAGTGCCTCACATGATGGACAGGAGGACGAGTCAACCCCAGACACAGAAGACTACTTCAGCAAAGGTAATAGAGAATGAAACATAGAAGTGCATAAATGCATTTCTGTTGTTTTTATTGGGGGAAATAAAAGTGTTCTACGTTGCATAAAAAATAATTTCAAATGACTGTAAAATGTATTTATTTTTCACAGACTCTACACCTAGTGACAACTCAAATTCTCCTCTGACTGATGACTCTAAGTTTGATGATGATAGTATATTCCCTTCGCCTAACAAACTACGCACAACTGAAGATCTGTTTGCCATGATACACAGGTAATCTAAAATATATATATTTTTAAATTAAAATACTGTATACAAGATATTATACTAAAATATATGATAACTTATTTTGGTGGCCATAAGAATAATTTTTCATAACATCCTGTAATCCTACGTAATATGTCTCCTGATGTTTCTAACCCATTTTACCAAAATTATTTTAGATCGAAGAGGAAAGTTCTTGGGCGGAAAGACTCAGGGGAGCTCAATGGGAAGAGTCGTCTTGGTGTTGCTCCTGTCAGTGGTCCAGTCAATCATCCTGTAGTGTGTCCAATCACAACAAGTATCCCAGCTCCTGCATCCGGTTCTCAGAGGGCACCAGGACCCATTTACAGGAGTGCCAAAAAATCCAGCACCTCCAATGAGGAATTTAAGTTACTGTTGCTGAAGAAGGGCAGTCGCACCGACTCCAGTTACCGCATGTCTGCAGCAGAAATCCTCAAGAGCCCCATCACTCCAAAGTCCCCAGGCGAACAAGAGGCTTCCAGGCAACCAGAGGAACCCCCTTCACCGATGCAGGAGTCTCTAGCCAGCACAGAGCCACTCCCCAGTATTTTCCCCAAGGCAAATATTGAGGGTTTCTCTACAAAAACCCTTACTATGTCTGCTGCCTCCAGGCAAGGTCGTTCTAGGATCCCACCTGCAGCCAGCAGCAGCAGGTACAGTACACGCAGCCGGCTATACACTGCCCCAATGCAGGCAATCTCTGAAGGAGAAACTGAAAACTCTGATGGAAGTCCACATGATGACCGCTCCTCCTAGTGGTATCTTTCGTCTCTTTTGGTATTTTTGGTTTTCTTACCAATGAAAAAACAAAAAATCCCTCAGAATAAAAAAAGAATAAATTACAGAAAAAAAGTGATATATGGGCATATATATACAGTGAGGTCAATAAGTACTTGATCACCCTGTGATTTTGCAAGTTCTCCTACTTAGAAATCATGGAGGGGTCTAGAATTTTCAGCATAGGTGCATT
>CM074969.1:13799660-13822160 GCA_037577455.1 Pangasius macronema
CTTTACAACCGTGGTGAGCAGAAAAGCATCTCAGAATGCACAACACATCAAACCTTGAGGTGGATGGGCTACAACAGTAGAAGACCACATCAGGTTCCACTCCTGTCAGCCAAAGACAAGAATCTGAGGCTATCATGGGCATAGAATCACCAAAACTGGACAGTTGAAGACTGGAAAAAGATAAATGATAATACTAACGTTATGGTACAGAAAGAAATGGCACAATTGTTAAATTACCACTTGCAGTGTTGACATGTTAACATGCACAGTGCTGAATCAGCATAGTGGTGCATTAACACCTGTAATCTAAATGCTAGTTCTTACAGTGATGAACTAAGACCTACATTGTTAAATTATCTAAAAGATGTATAGCCAAGGCTTTTGATTTTAAAATTGTGTTTCACTGCTTGAAATCACAACCCACCATTATTAAAATATTTATTGCTGAGTCCTTATAGATATTATAGCCTGTGTGTTTGGTCACTTGATTTGAATCCAAATCATAATAACTAAAAAAAAATGGACCTAATGTCAGTTGAAGGTTCAGGTCTGAAGTGGTCTAATAGCCAGAGTATTTTTGTACACATTTGAGTAATGAGGCTAATGTTTGTATGGGTCATAAATCAAATCTGCACTGATTTTTTTTTTCTAATAGACGTTAGGTCTCTGGGTGCAAAGGTTTCAGAGCCCATTTCTTATTATTGCTATAGTGCTTACTGTTATTATTATTGTCAAGCATGTCTTTTAAAAAATGCATGTTTACCAAAAAAAAAAAAAAATTCCAGGGAGTGTGGGTGACTTGAAATGAAGCCAGCACTGTGTATTCAGCAGATAGACTTGTGTGATTCTGTGATACTCTCCCACCTCCAGCAGAAGAGTGTGAAGGGCTTGAATAGAATAGACTAGAATGGCATTGAATAGAATAGAAGGCTGTCCACGGAGTGCACTTCTTATCGCGATTGGCAAATAACACACTTCCAAACACCGGTACGCAGGAACAGTATCAGACGTGGCTGGTGTGTGGTATGAGAGCGCATTTCAGCTGAAGCCTATCTAAACCTATCAGAGGTAAGACCTGGGGGCGATTTATTCATATTTATAAACACATTGATTCATATCTACTGTGATATTTACAGTAAATGAAGATGATGTTGGAAAGGGTGCGCTTTTAAGTGCGCAATCACTCCGCGTATTTCTAGTGCGCACTTTGGCTTCTGTGGAAAGTTTCCACTTGAATTGTACTCTTTTCCAGTGTGTGTGTTTTTTTCTGTTACGCATAAATGATATGAATAGTGCTCTTTTAGGGTTTATTTTCAGCTATAGCAAAGCGAACGACCTTAAAAGAGAAGTAACAAAACCAAAACGAGGCATGAAACTTATAAATGCGGATGCCAAACCCCGACAAAACAAACCAGCAAGAGTCTGCTGCTCAATCAGCTGGATGAGATGTTTCATATCTCATACTGGACCAAACTACACCGAGAATGGACTTGTGATTGGATCTGAGCCACTTTAATGCTTTTTTAATCCAGTGAAATCATTTTTAGGGAAACGCCTAGCGTTGTTCATAAAGCTGATTCATATTAGCAATCCAGCCTGTTTATACACTATATGGACAAAAGTATTGGGACACCTGACCATTACACACATATGTTTTTGTTGAACATCCCATTCCAGATTTATTCCCCCTNTGCAGGACACTCGAGTTCTTCCACTCCAACCTTCACACACCATGTCTTCATGGAGCTCGCTTTGTGCACAGGGGCACCGTCATGCTGAAATGCATTTGGACTACACCTCTTAGGGAAATTGTAAAGCTACAGCATACAAAGACATTCTATACAATTGTATGCTTCAAACTTTGTGCCAACAATTTGGGTGTGATGGTCAGGTGTCCACAAACTTTTGACCATATAGTGTATCTACTGTTTCATTTGATCTGATTTTTAGTTTTTTTCTAATGTTGAATATTTCAGTTGAATGTATAAAAAAAGAGTTATAACTATTTTAAAAAAATAGTTTAAAAAGTCGCATTCCATATAATTAATGTATTATAATTTGAATTTTTTTTTCTCCGAACACATAAAGAATTTTAACTTCAAATTGAAATGTGAATTTGTTCTGCAAGGGGGCAACAATCCAAAAACAGCACTCAAGTTGTCATCAACTCAACGTCACCGTGACCGCTTCTGTCTCCTGAATCCAAAAAGGACGGTGTATAACATCTGTCAGAGTTATAATATGTAATATAGTTTAGAGATATTAGAGAATTTTTGACAAGTAGTACATGTCGGAGGCTCTAAGTGCAATTGATATTAGCTGCTCAGAAGTTCATGCATCTTCATGGGCAGGTGTGTAGTGGAGACACATCCTGAATAGGATGCCTGTCCATCACAGGGCACCACATACACACACACACACACACACACACACACACACTCATTCACCCCATAGTGTCAATTTAGAGTACCTAGTCTACCTACTAGGTAGGTTTGGGAGGTTGGAGGAAACCCAAGAACCCAGAGGAGAACATGTGAGCCAGTAACCTGAGCTCAGGATCAAACCAGAGACCTCGGAGGTGCCAGGTGAATAATGAAGGACCATTTGTGAAACATGAAAACCTGTGGAATTTGATGGCTTTCTTCATTTTTCCTAAGGATATGCAAACTTTTACACTGATGTCTGATAACAGCATGAAGTACCTATTGCCAATTTCCTTTTCACACCACTTCCATAAGTATCCCACCCACTCTTTAAGAGGGTAGATGGAGGCTGGAACCTGTAAGCCATTATGGTAAATTATGGCACCCTGTTCTTTTTCAAACATACACACTGGTTAAATTATCGCAATGAACAAAAAAAAAAAAATAGTGGCAAATAGTGTATATTAAGTTATTAACATCGACCAAATTCCACTGAGATTAATTCAGGATGTGATATAAATATTTTCTAATCACTTGTTCGCCCACCCTTTGCTTTTATAACGAACCTCTTTCAGTCTGCTGTGTATCCTTTCAGTTATATTCGCAATCCCAATTCTTCCTGTATCTCTACTTTTTCTAATGCTTGTTCTTCTTAACATATTTCTTGCAACTCTCAGACATCATATACAGATTCTTCAGCTCCAGTCTGGAGACTCAGAGCAGCAGGGCAAAGCTTTAACATCTTGCTTTTGCTCGGTTTGAAACGCTTTACCTGTTCACTTTGCATGATGTTTTGAAATATTGAATGTTTTCCTTTTATAACCAAGAATGCATGGTGGATGCAAACGGAAGCACTGTAAAATACCAATATGTGAACTCTTATACAATTTTAAAAGCCCAATATAGTTATATTCATTTTGTAATGGGTGCTATTTGCTCCTTAATCCCACCAGAGAGGGTCGTTTTTCACTCATAATCTTCTTTAATTTGTTTTAGCCTCTCTGGTGTTGGCCCAGTGGCTTTCCACATGGAGGATATTAAGTTCCGTACATGGCGTATTCAGCTCATTAACGTTGGCCTCAGAGGAACATGATTAGGAAACTAAAGCAGAGAGCCAAACACTGATTATATCCACTGCTGTGGATACGGCACGGTGCTTTGCGGTACTCTTCCGTGTGTTTATTGCATCGAAGTGTCAAGCAAAAATTTCACTTCTTACCAGTTTATGTCAATGAGGTCTAGGCCTGACTCTAATAAAGAAGACTTGGTATAATCCAAGATAATAGCGAAGCAGTTTGGGGTTAATGCCGTGTGATTGAATGCATTCCCATCTTGCTCACAACACGCTCCAGATCCACCACAGTCCTGACCCGGATAGAGCAGTTACTGAAGATACATTTATGAATGAATGCGTTAAGGTTTAAGAGCCGAGGATCCAACACTGACCCTCTGGTTGTCTGGCAATTTGAACACAACCTACTTCACTTTCATCATCAAATACAAATACAGATACAGATTCAAATGATAAGGTTTTTTTTTTTGACTTTCAGAAAATTTGCCAGAAGGCTTCAGACCAGGTGTATGCATCGGGACTGGGATCCTGCAGTCAAAACACAACAAACAAAGGTGAGATTTTTACTTTCATATGGCGCTTGAAAGGAAAGTAAAACACTTCATTCAAAATACAGTTCAAGAAACTAGCCCCTAATGTTTGGGCAAAGAAAAAAAGTTAACTGCTTTTTTCTTTTTTCTCAATCTTTGCATGGGAAACGAGTTAACAGTGGTGCACACGCATTTCTGATTTTCAGTATCTGCAATATGCGGACATTATCATTATCATTATTATGTGGAAATCCTGAATTTCCCTTTGGGGATTAATAAAGCTTATCTTATCTTATCTTATCTTATCTTATCTTATACAAGACTCTGCTCCTGGGACAATGGCCATCTTCGTCTGTCGTCTTCCCTTCATATTTGTGTGTGTTTTCAAGTTTGCCAAGTTCTTCTTCAGGTTTCTAGTGTTTGTATTTGTGCAATTTTGCTCTCATTCACTGTTTACCTGCACGCGCATCCGCTTCTGACACAATATCCAGACAGAGCTGCACTATTTGCTTTTTATTTTGTCAGTGTTTTACTCCAGTAGCCCGAATTAAACCCAAAACGCCATTTTCTACCACATTACTGTACATTTCTTTGCAGTGTTTCCAGGGCATGGGGTTAGGTTCACGTAAAAAAAGGCTGTATATTCTACTCCTGCTTCCAGTTCAAATCTGAATATAAAACATACGAATATTTTGAGTGCATTATACTGCTATTTTTTTTTATCCCTGACTTTGACCTGCCTTTCAGATGCAGCAACATCGATTTCCTCTCTATGGTAATATCAACAGTTCCTGAATTTTAAGGTCTTCTTGACCTGAAAATATGACTTGGGCCGCCTTGAAAGACTGAGATGCAGAGGTTTACGAGACTGTCAATGCAGTAAAGATTTTGTGTAAACAGAGCCTGATATTTTGTGAGGCCGGCCCCCTGTCTTTGCTTACTGCAGGGTAATCCAAACCAGGGCTGCTTTCTCCTGGTGATCATTAGAGCTGATGGTGATTTATGTAAGCGTTGAGTGCGTTTGCATAACCACCATAACCGCAGATGTACAAACACACAGAATTACTTCACTTGCCATACTAATATTTACTACTGTGTACATCTGGTCATTGTGCTTTGCCTGATGTACCGCAGGCTGATTTATGCATTCAGTAGAAATAATGCATGCACACTACATGAATAAGAGGCAATGACAGTGAATAGTGACATTACAATTACTATTTCTGTTTATACCATAAATTTGTGAATTCTCAAATCTGATTTCTAATTCTGATTCAGCTAATTCACAGGATGGATGCGCCGCATAATCTAATTCTATATAATAAACAGATTAAAAAAGGTGTTGTTATTTAACAAAGGAAAATATATATTTTTGGAAGGAGTCTCCAGTGTCAGCATTTGCGCCTGTTTAACTGTCCAACTGAAAGTTTTCAGCCAAGGGAAAGTCTAAGCATGGGGTGTGTTTGTTGGTAACAAGTAAAATTTTCTCGTCTTGTTTAACTTCATTAGAAAGTGAGGGAAAGACAGCTGTTCATAGCTGCTGATAGCAGGAATCTGTTTCGTGGATGTTCCACAATATTAAATGGTATGACAAAAAAGTATGCCATTCTTTAATAACTAAAAACTTGTAATCATTGGCAAATTGCTCTATAGGTACTTTATGAGGCTTATGGGTACTTTCTAAAGTTGAAAGGTTGCAATTATGGCCACAATATGCTGTGCTTAAAACAAACTTTCTTTTATATCCTGAGGCAGAACCAATGTTTGGATCCTTGAGTTATTTTTGCGAAGGGACATGCACTGAGAAAGGCTGTAAATAAATAAGTGTCACCTTGGCAGGTACTTGGTGTGTTTGGAAACGCTGACTCATTTAAATCTCTGCTTTATGACATAGTTACTCCTCAGCTCGTATAAATCATCGGCACAGTCTGCAAGCGACCTTGTAGACTTTCCAACTCTGAATTACCATTTAAAAGGCTTTTTTATGGCCACAATTTATTTCAGAGCTCTTGGCAGGCTGTTTAGTATTTTTCAGGCCTGTGAAGCGGAATTCGTGGTGTCAGACGTGTTTGTATTCCAAGGATTTAAACAAATGCTCGAATTTATGGCTGGTTATTGATTACATCGCTTCATTGGCTAACAACGACAACAGCAGTGAGGAAATGAAGTAGTGCAGTGCTCCGATTGAGCAAAATTTTATGACTCTCTCAGTTTCATAAGACATTTAATGTTGAAGTGTTATGTTAACGTAGCTAAGAGCTCGAAACCCAGAAACAAAATATCACACAAATGATGAGGGAATTAAAAAAAACACTAATGTTGGCCAAGCATTTCTATTCAATTTTTGTTGGTTTGGTTTTCATTTTTGTTATGAACACATATAGTTTATGTGCATGGAACACATCCTATGGTCCATCACATGAGAAATGAACTGTCTGATTTATATTCTGCCATGACAAAAACAAGCCATAATGTGGCTAAGTAGCGTATGTTCATCGGTTTGTTCTCCACAGGTTTCTCTGGTCTTTAATAGAAAAGCTTCACTTTAAACAGTTACACATGGGCCTGTTAGCTTGAGCTTAACCTCTTCGAATGGAAGGTCCAGTAGGGAAGCATTATACACCTGAACTCTTGTTTTCAACTCAGTAGCTACACAGCAGTGAAAAAAGCTAGTTTTTATTTGCTCGGTAGATGCTTGTCAATAATAGCATCAGCACAATAGTAGTACAATGTCATTCCAAGTCTACAAATAAGCACACACTGAATTCAAATATGTATACATTGGATTCTTGAACCTGATTGGTCAGAAGGTGTTGATTAAACTTCTGTAACAGCGGCTCTGACACTAGTGCAGCTGCAGAGTAACTCATATGTTCATACTCATGTGCTTGTTCTAATACGTTATCGTTTCTATAGTAAAAGACGCTCCATAATCATAATCTAAGCCTAATAATGAACAGATGTGTTCAATGTGTTGTTATTTAACAAACAAAAACAGCGTCAGTTCGTTTTCCACCATTGGATAGTCTTTATGACGGAGGGTTTTCCAGTTTCCCTGTAAAATGACAAGTTAAGTGAGAAAAAAGGAGGCTGGTGAAAAATAAAAAAAACTATTGTGCCTTAACTCAGTCTGATGTATACGATCTACATGTGAGCATAATGTCTTCCTGGGCAGATGTTCACATTACTATGATTCAGATGAACGGTTTTCAAGCTTGAGCAAACCCAGAGGATTTGGCGTTTTGTTTTCTTTATTTATTGGTGAACTCAGTCGATTTTTCAAGCATCTCTTCAGGGTGAACGCTCCCATTAAATAAACACAAGAGGCATTAGATCATTGAAAAGGTTACAATGTGCTCAAGAACCCTGTTTGCTTTTAAGTCTTAATCTTACCCATAAACCAGGGTAAAGACATAAGCGTATTATTTTAATGGAAATGTTTAATAATGTATATTTGATACTACAGATTGACTGATGATACATTCTATTCTTTTCTAGGAAACCCACTAATGCTCGGTTATTAGTGTTCACCATGGAGGGCTTACACCGCGAGCCTTGTCAATTTATGGGGGTCGAAACCAAAGCACATAAAGAAGCAGAGGCTTTGGAAGAACCTACTCTCCCTTCTGAGACTTGGAGCAAAAATTCAAATAAGGCTACAGGACCAGTCCATTCTTCAGAAGTGGTTATTGAAGACTCAGCCATTTCCATTCCTTTCTCTGAACCTTTGTTGGGTTTAATTGTGAAAATGCCCGCTTCCTTGCAACCTGTGTGCTTTGGTGGTAGTCCAGTCATGCTGCCTGTCGAGGTGCAGCTAGCAGGGGGAGTAGAACCTCAAACAATAGCCACACCTGTAATCACACCTACATCAGGCTGTCTCACTCTACCACTGATCTTTGATCAGCCACATATGCAGTATTTAAACCCTCTGTCCTCATGTCCAATCACTGAACACCAGAACCTTCCCCAATCACTGCAGCAGATTAACGGGCTCTCTCAGAACGCGTCTTTGCCAATGGGTCAGTCTCCGAGTGGCGAAGGGAAGTCAAATATATCTCCACCCTCTGAGAACACCGCCATGCTCAGCTCTGAATTTTTAGCTGCTTTACAAGAACTGTTTCCGTTCCTTAGAAATTACAGTTCCTCAGCTTGTCGAGAGAGTAATTTATTTCCATTAAATGCCTTCAGTTCAGGTTTCATCCCCCCAAACACCACTTTGTCACACCTCTATACTGGTTCTCCATTGGTTTCCTTGCTTCCTCCTGCCACCTTGCTAGTGCCCTTTCCATTTGTTGTTCCTTTGCCAGTGCCTCTACCTATACCAATCCCAATCCCACCCTTTCCAGACTCTGGTTCCCTCTTGAAAACAAGCAAAAGCACCCAGACTATGACAGAAGACATTCCAGTGTGTACCCACAACAGAATGTCTGGCTATGATTTCCTGCAGTTTCCAGCACAGCCTCCCCCTCCAGTTTCTCAGGAAGAAGTGCTTGACCTCACAGTTAAGGTTGTGCCAATTCAAACAAAGCAGGAAGTCCAGGTTTCTTTCTGTCAAGACAACATACTGGACCTTTCTGTGGCTAACAAATCATGCATTGAGACAGGCAAAGGCACTATGCAAAAACATCATGGAAGGAATTCAACGAATGAAGAAACAAAAAAGTTGATCCTGCCCGTGAAGCGTTCACAAACACAAGCCCCCAATCAGCCGAATGGTTACTCTGATGTAGAGTTTAGCATGCAGTACAAATGGACAACAGAAGAGCGTTATGAGAATTATGCCTTAAAGTATTCAGGCCAAAATGGCAGAGTCATAACTCCAAAGCAGATACCAAGAGTCACTCGGTCTACCAAGGACACTTCAGTCATGTTTTGTGAGAAACTAGTAAGGCCACCACAGGGACAAGTTTTAAAGGACAGAGCTGTCAAGCAAAAGAGAGTGAACTCTCAGAACATAAACATTCCTCCAATCAAGAAACAGCATTTGATGACATTTCTTCCTAGCAAGTAGATTCCTGATTGAGATATTGTCTTGAGCTTTTGCAGGACCATTCTTCAGAAGACTTTCTTAGAAACTTAGCTGGGTTTATTTCCCAAATTTCCATCTTCCTTGCAACCTGGCTGCATTGTTGGTAGTCTAGTCAGGCTACTTCACTTTAGAGCTTAGATCAGCCGTATCTGCCATATTTAAGCCCTCTGTCCTCACCTCATGTCCAACCCCATTTACTGCTGCAGAACAGTGGACTCTCTCAGAACCCGTTGGATCGCCAATGCCGTTGGATCGACCTCAGAATGGAAGGGAAATCAAACATGCACCATACGGCCAAAAGGTTTAGCTGTTTTACAATCGTTTCACTTAGGAAGCCAAAGATGGCAAAAATATAAAAGCACCTGCAAACTATTAGAGCTTAATCATATGAATTGATTTATACATTATGTATTATTTTCTTATGTATTTACTAATGTGTCAGCTCTAACTCCTCCTAACTTGGTATCTTCAGATTTGGAATTTGCAAGAATGCAAAACTATAAGGACATGTTTTCCAGCTTTTCTGGATAAGAGCATCTACCAAGTTAAGAACAGCTGTAATCAATATGAAAGTTTTTTTTTCTTTCCAACTAGCCGTCATTGGATATGATCCTTGGTGAAGGCCCAAGTTAAATATCAATCCCTACTACAGCGAAAAAGCAATGTTAGCTTCAAAACAAGTAAAACAAGGCATAAACAATATTGTTTTGAAATTTTATTACTAGAAATAATGGAAAAGTACTGGAAATGGCTATATTTTTAAATGAGGTCAAACCTAAACCCTCTTTTCAAGTTTTGTTCCAGTGAAATATATGAAAGAAATGTGAGCATTTTTTTTAATGCAAGCAATTTACGCTATTGTAGAAAAGTATACAAATAAATGAAAACTTGAACCTGAGAATAACAGAAACGTAGGGATGCCCTAAGAACTAACCACACACCTATAAAAGTATACAATTTTTTTTTTTTTTTTTTTTAAGAAAAGCAGCATTGTGCTCATTAAGATTGACATTGCATCAAAACACAGAAATATAAAACCATATGCAATGCAAAAAAAAAAAAAAAAAAAGACAAGAGATCACTTAGCATAAAAATGTCTGGGATTAGATTATTGTGACCAAGCTGAGAAACGATCATCTCAGTCACATGTGAAGTCAAATTCGACGGCAGCAGAAGAGAATTTCATCCCACCAACAAACAAATGTGCGTATTTGCGTATATGTTTCTCTGCTGATATATTCACAGCCTGGGATTATTCTTACTTAATGAATTCATTCTTGATTTTAATAAGCGGTATCCTATCTATAAAAAAAAGGTCCAATGGTCAACAAAGAGCTCTTAGGTGTCTGTTTTTTTTTTCAGATGAAGCCACAGACGTCTTCCGAAGCTTTTGTGTAAACATTAACCCGTATATAAAATTGTGTAAATCGTATAAATAAGGATGAATTGTATACAGACATTTAAGTCAATTTTCAAGAGTCTAAATTGACTGCAAAATGATGGCATGATTTAACAAGTGGATAAATAAATGAAAAGCAATGAAAAACACCGGCATCCTGAGGAGTAATAAATGCTAAAAAAAAAAAAAAAAAAAAAAAGAAAGTAAGCAGTCGTTCCAGTATATTTAAACTGATTTGTGCTAACACCCTCGACTTTATACTATATTTTATACTATAATGGATAATGAAAAATGGATAGCTGCCTTGTATGTTTTGGCTTTACGATGATGTCGTGTTGCAATAAAAGTGTTCCTGATTTAACAGTAGAAAATTTGCTTAAATATAATTATAGTAAATGGTTTTAGTGGTTATTTCATAACAGCCTTGGTTGAAGTTACAGATTTTTGCTCACATATAAAAGAGCATTGTAAATCTCTCTGCTAAATAATACATGATGGTTCATTACCTCCTGTGTGATTTGTTTTTTTTTCTTTTTCTTTTTTTTTAAATCGCTATTGAAATTGTGTGTGTGTGTGGGGGGGGGGGGTGGTACAGTGTCAGCATGGTTCTGTCACATAGACAAAGAAATCCTTTGGGATTCAGCTTTAGTCCAGCTGCTGAATAGTTCCTGCGTTGTTCCTTCTCACAAAAGGAGGTGCTGAGGTCGGTAGTGGCAGTTTTTAACCCGCGTCTGTGTCTAAGATGATCCCTATATATAATTAGTGTAGTGAGAGGAGCATTTTGTCCCCCTGCTCTCTTAAAAGACTCTTTGACAACAATTTTGGCTCTCACAACCTTGACGGTTTGCTTCGTTTTATGATTGTTGTTGCTTCGTTTTTACGATGTTCGCACTTCGACTAGCCTTATTTATTAAGCGCAACTTTTTCAATACAAGGGTTTGGCATTTACTCCAAGCAAATCCATCTTCAGGTCCTCGTCCGGTTCTAACTCCAAGGGGACTTCATGCGCTCGGATGCCCCCCGCTGGAGGCCGTGTGCATACGCTGTGCTCGAGTGAAGCCAGCTACAGTTTGCCCTGTTTAAGTTTCTCAATATGATGGCACAGTTTGAGAGCAGGACCCAGCTTCAGGCCCATGTACTTCATGATCATGTCGCTCCGCAGCAGCATTAAAGCCTTGCCATCGATCTCCTGCAAGCATAAAACAGCAGCCAGTGAAATACTATTCAATAAGCGTGTTTTCATGCAGCCTTTCACGGTTCTCTGTACGGTCTGATAGGAAATGGCAGAGGTATTTTATATCATATGTGTAAACAGCGCCTACATGCTTCCTGAAGAGTTCAGCATGAGGCGCTAGGGCCTGAGGGTCAGCATCCCGCACAAACTGCATCACTTCCTCTATGCTCCATGAGGACGGGCTCTTGGTGGATGCCTCTCGCTCGGCTGTCTGGTGATCTGGACCGGTGGTAGAGCTTGCAGCTGAACACACACACACACACACACACACACACACACGCTCTATCAGTATTGCTCCACTTGTACTGAATATTAAAATAAATATACTGTATAAAAATGCTATACGAAGCCATTGCATTGGTTTAATTTACATCAATATGGCTTCTGTATTATGTTTACATTATTAGAACATCTTCATTCATTTTGTGCCAATTTGTTTTTATTGAATTACCCACATGCACTACAGAAAGATCACACACACTGACACAGTGCATGAAGCACAAACACACACACACACACACACACACACCCACACACACACACACACACAGATTCAGCTGATCTACAGCATGATAAATTATTATCTTGAGTGTATGAAAGGGATTACTGAAATATTTTTGGTAGCATAACATTCAACTTGGCATGACAGTTTTTCCCCCACAAAGCAATGACATTAAAAGGTCACACGCTACTGAAATCTCTTAGTCATGAAAGTAAATGTTTGTAAATCCAAGCTCTCTTACATAGCGTACCTTCCACTCGTCTGAGCATGCGTGTGGTGGCCAGCTCGGATGGGTTGGAGGTGACGCGGCGCAGAGGGGGCTGCTGGGGAGTGTAGTGCGGGCTGTTCCCAGCTGGGTTACGATGCTCGGCTGTAGTGCGCGGCGCAGGAGGCCGAGATGGCACGGGACTGGTGTCCATGGGCTCCTCAGAGAAATGCTGCTCAGTAGAGACACCATTTTCCGAGGGGAGTGTTTCTGCTGAGAAGAAGCAGGGACAGGGGAGACGGCGGACCAGGCTTAAGTATGTACTTAACTTTGGACCAAAGTATATGACAGTATTAGAGAGACTACACTCTAATGATCAGATTCAAAATGATAACTTGGTAAGAACAATGGGCCTGTTCTTCTTAGGCCAAAACCAAACAAAAAAAAATCCCGCCTGAGTTTCGTCGCTACTGTTAACTCATATGTAGATAAATGCAATCACCTGTAAATTATCCAGCGAATTACATACACCCACAAAACTCCATAAAAGGCAAAGCTCACAGAGAGCAGAAAACAACAAAATGACCACTAAATGGTGAAAGAACACCTCCTAAACATGGCATGCACTAAATATTCCAGTAATGCAGCTCGGCCATTGCAGTGTGTCAGCTACCACAGACATCCACCAGCCCTTCCTCCTGTTACAGGGTGCCATTTGCATTGTCTTATTTGTTTAAATTCATACTTTTCATTGGATTGTTTTTATGAAATGGCTACATTTCACCAAATGTTCATTACATTCAAACAGTATCTGACGCCGATTTCCACAAAGTCAGGAGCTCTCGCAGAAAAACGGAAAACAACAGAGAGCAACATGTGGTGTTTTTTCAGATGATTACATATGCACACGCCACACTATCGAAAAAAAAAAAAAAAAACACCAAACCAAAGGCTGTCAAAGGTCTTACAACGTCTGCGGCACTTAATTAGGTAACAATGTGGGTGCTTTAATTAAGCATCGGGGGGCTGCGCGAGGGATTTGAAATGGATGAATACTGAGGCACTCGTTGCTTAATGAGGGAAAGAAGAGAGGCGGCGAACTCTTGCCACGGGCTTTTCAGCTGCAGCAGCAGGAAACACTCTATCCCGCCAATTAACTTGAATGCTAATGCAAGATACTGTAAGAGGCACTGGGGTGTGAGCCCAAAAACAGCACTCATTCAGGAGACACAATTCGGCACTCCAAATTGGTACAGAGACAGGATATGTCGTTTTCACGAGACTTTTAGACATGTATTGTTTTACAGCAACAATAGAGGCTCAGTCGAGTCTAGCTAAAGAAGAAAATTAAATGTGGATGACAATGAGCCAGCCCTGACAGCAGGATAACCACAGGAGCCGTGCAGTAATAATACATATTAAACCATAAAAATACCAATTTAAACTGGATGTAATTCTACGGACTGACCACCGACTTGTATGCGCATTAACAGTCTGGGGTGGGTTTCTCAAAACGTTTGTAATGCTAAGTACTTCATTAAGAGGAAGCGATCTTGCAAGAAATTAATTACTCCCAAAGGACTTTGGGAAGCATTGATTGTTTCATATATTTACGTATCGTAAAATTAATGAGCAACCTGACCCATTCATTATTCACTAAGTACTTTAGTATTCGGATTGCACGAGTTCCACCTCAGGAAGGCAGAGGCCACTCATTTCTATACGGAAATCTTCCATTTTTATAGAGTAAGGGTGATCTATTGCCCTAGTGTTAACTTGATTCATCTGTTAAGTGGTTGTAGTGGGTAGCATGGCTACCTTACGATGCTAGCGTTTGAGGTTTGAGTGCCTGTTTGGGGGATTACACATCGTTTTTATTAATCACATTAGCTGTACGAGAAAAAAGATAAAGCAAACTGCATTGAAAACCTGACATGTTGATGTAAATCCAACAAACCAACCAAATGGAACCAACCAAATTGAGCAAGTTGAGTGTAAGAGATGAATTTAGGCTGAAATAACGTAGTTCATTTTGCGTGGAACTGACATACACATGTGAATCCAGTGAATTCAATCAACGTAAGTACTTACAACTCATTCGTTACGTCTCTTAAAACGAATGTTTTCAGGAAACACTCGCAAATCGGGCTCATAAGAGAACCCACCCCTGATTGGTTCTATAGAGTTGACTATAGAGTTCTTTGCTAACCTGGACTGGATCTAAAAAGTCATAAGACAGTATTTCTCCACAGACAGTCCACACTTTGGCGCTCTCCCAGCTCTCAGACAAACGAAGCCGGTATGAGTGTACCTTCTGAAGAGTGTGTGTCTGTTCGCGGTGGGTTTGTGGGAGTCGGAGTGCTATAGGTGGACGAGTCTCTGGTGAAGCGTCTGCTGCCCCGCACTATAGATAATGCTTCTGACGTCTCTTCCTTCACTGCAAAACCAGAACAATTATCATTTATTCATTACTGACAATTAAGCAACGTTCCGTAAGGTTGGTTTAATAAAATCGAAAGCGTCTGTGTTTCCATCGACCACTTTTGATATTCTGACCAAATGTAGAGTTTCCATAGGTAAAGCTATGAGGTGATATTGTCATATATTCCCAATGTATTCATTAGCACATTAAGATCTGTTAGTTAGGCGCGAAAACCCGCGTGCAACATGGAGTCATGCAGCACTCTCTCTCTCTCTCTCTCTCTCTCTCTCTCTCTCTCTCTCTCTCTCTCACACACTCACGTACGCCTTCACGTACCTGACTTGCTCCTGTCGTAGGCGTTGTGCGTGTTAGCGGTGAGGGGACTGAACGGCTGGCTGCTGAACAGGTTGTCAGACTGCAAATGGTGGCACAGGGTCTCGAGGAAGCGCAGCACGAATGAAGCGCTGGAGGCTCGAGGTAACTTGACGTAGTGGATCCCTCCATCAGAGCGAACTGGGCAAAAAGAAAAAAAAATACAACGCAATAAATAAAAGTTACACCGAGACTGAAGGAAAAGAGACCTGAACTAACTAGACACACTGGCCATTTGATCACATTATTTGACTTGTAGGTATATGATTACTGTAGCCCGTGTTTTGCTATGTACAATGTCAGTCACTACTGAAGTTTTCGGTAATGACACGTTTATTTAATCTTTGTTAAAGGAGTCTCCAGTGCCGGTGACTGACTGTGAAGACACAGTCCCAAGCCATCACAGTACAGCTCCCCATACGTGATCCCCAAACCATCACAGCTCAGTTTAACTACTATTCAGGTTTCCTTACGCATCCGCACAAATGCAATTTCCCAACAGTTCCCATTTCAGGAGAAACTTAATGTGCACTTAATCAGCAATGCTAATTGGATCTCATTTCTGAAAGACTTCCAGTAAGCACTTTATCCTGGTCAGGGCTGCAGTGGATCCTGAGATCCACCCTGGATGGGACACCAGTCAGTGTCTTAGGGTGCCGTGCACACACATTCACACACTCGTTCACCACTAGAGGTAATTTCGCTTAGCCATACGACCTATTGGCATGTTTTAGGAAAGCAGAGAACCTGGAGTAAACCCAATGTGAATACGGGAAACATGAAGACGAAACTCCAAGCTCAGGATCGAACCATTGACGCTGGAGCTGTGAGGCAGCAAGATGACCTGCTCTGCCACGGCGCTCCCCCCCTCCCCATGCAAATAAATTTCTTTGCAAATATAATTTGAATTTTACTGAGCTAGATCAATCTATGTAGCATATATTTGCATGTATACAAACATCAGAGTATAGTTACACACATTATACTTCTTTTTTTCCCCCCCCACATGTAATTCACTTTAATTCAGCAGCGGTTATTTGGGCCTCTTGTGTATTTGCAATATGAGGGACATTCCTTTGTGACTATTCCCAGTCTTCATTGGTGAGGCTTTGGCTAAATTAAGGAAGCAGACCATCACAACAGATGGCCACACCAACACACACACACACGCGCACATATGTATATGCTCCCCCCTGAGAGAAGCCCCAATCTAATGCTCCTAACCAGGTTACACACGATGTCATTCTTGATTACCATCAGCCCACGGGTCTGTCCGAAGGAAAAAGTGTTTGTGCGGTACTCGACGAAAAGAAATATTCTAAAAGAGAATAATTAAGTTACGGACACGTGAGCTTTCCAAATCTCATATCAGCACACACACGTGGACACAATTGTATCTAGGAAAGTGATATAGTCGTATTTCATACACGCACGAGGCTTGGTGGTGAACGAGGACGACGCAACGACTATATTGCGAATTTTTAGATTTAATTATGGGTTTAACACACACACACACACACACACACACACACACTCCTACCTCGGATGATCTCTCCGCCGTCTGACTGGGACTGCAGGAAGCTGAAGAGTGTTTTGGGCTGATACGCGCAGTCCACACACGCTTGCACGGCGTGCTGCAGCACCGTGTTCACCGGGCCTGGTCCGAAATGATCCGGCAGCTGCAGCATCAGCTTTCGGTCCAGATGTGGGCCGCACTCGCCATGCTTGTTCACGTACACGCACACTAAAAAAAAAAAAGAAAGGGCCTAGCTGTGAGACAAGATCCGATTTGACATCTAAACAGTACATGGCATGGTACACACCATGCACGCTCATGTCGGTTAAAAATTCGGAGAGAAAAAAAAAAAACCTCACTGGATCAATGAACTCGGTAGCACATAATTCTAATCACAATGAACTGAATGCTAGTCCAGCTGTTTCCATGTTATAATAAATGAGTGGGAAGCGTTCTTTATTTACAGGGCGGAGGTTGATTGCAGCGAAAACCACATTTTACCGGAATTTCCTCATATTGATTAACACAGGAGTGTACTGGAGGCAGCAGCTCTGTGGTGCACAGTGTGCTCGCTGCATCTAATGTCAAAGGGCTTTAATCTTATAAGTACTGGGAAACACACTGAAACTGTTGCCCGTGGTAACCAACCATACACCACGGACGCAGAGGGTTTAAGATCCAGAGCTGCAGTCGTTTAACAGCTTAAAAGTTAACGGCGCATGTATTCAAATTTAAGACAGTTGGAAACACTCAGCAGTTAAAATTGTAAATATGACACAATCGTTTATCTTTGACACGTTCTTATCATGTTGACTTTTCGGTCCATCACTCGTTATTTGAAGAGGTGGACGAAGTAAGACTACAAAGGGCTAGAGGTAATCTCTATTCTTTACCGTGCGGTTTTCCCGAAGAAGCCAATTTCTTTTCTCGTTTGTTCCTCGGTTAAAAAGCAGCGAGACCGACTTTCATGAATCAAGATGAACTCGGAAGGAACTCGCTGATAATGGGGACATTTCGATGCGGGGGGGGAGGGGAGGCGGGGACGACGACTGTCCTCTGTCTGGATGCGAGGAGATGAGGCTAAGCCATTTTAAAAATAATTAAATCAATCAATAAATAGTGGTTTAAGCACCAATTGGCACCAATTGGTTTAATTGGCACCAAATTGTACTTTTTTCTCTTTTGGGTGTAACTAAGACTTTAGTATTGAGATACAATCGAAAGCGTAACATGTTTCAGTTCATGAGAACCTGTATCAGAACTGTACATATGTGTGTGTGTGTGTGTGTGTATATATTTATACATATATAAAGACAAAATGTCAGCATTTGACTGTGTAAATGGTTGGCCTAGGGACATACACACATAAAAGAGACAAGATATTACCTGTGGATAACACTCCAGAGTCTTTGGTCATCTGGAGACTGGAGAGTCGGCCATCCGAGACAGACGAGGACAGAGACGGGCTGGACAGAGGAGGAAGAACTCGCGGTTTCCTCTGGAGAGACGAGAAGAGCGAAAACAGCGTCAGTAGACAACAAAGGCCTGGGGTTGACTGTCACTGAGCCACGGTTCAAATTAGGAATCTGTCGGGCTACTGTTAGTCTCCTGTGCCGTGCTTAATGAAGCGTTCAGAAGGAAATGATTCTTTACGGTGAATAAACATTGCATTTGGATAATTCCTCCTGACACGCTAACCGACATTTACTCCCATTAGCACGAGGCTAAACAAAACAGCACAACTCTTTTCAGATCAGGATCAGTCGTTTCACTCCGTCTTTATGCACCAACGCTTGGTCGTAATTAACTGAAAAGACGTTATATTAGCTATTGTTAATATAAGAATTAACCTTGTTCTTTTTACTGTTATCAAATAGGCGAGGGAAACCAAAACATTATCACAGGTAGCATAATGGCTAAAAAAGAAAAAGTGTATGTTAAGATGTTATTATTAAGATATTATTACAACAGTAAATGAAATGCAGATGAAAAGTTAATCCCTGATTAAAACCTGTACACCAATCCTTCGCCTTTATAACCGCCATAAGCCCATTTCATATTCTCATGTCGAAGGATACACCAAAAGTTCTTGTCCTGTTCTCAACATGCATTTCGTTACTGATCTTATTACCCGTGACTCCTACCTTGCTGCCAGGTTTGGGTCCTCTCTTTTTGTGCAGCCTGGGCTCCAGGTGTTCAGGCTCGCCGCTCTTATTCGCGCCGCATTGCGACTGCGTCTGGCCGTTCTGTATGGCCTTCAGCATGGCGATGGTCTGGCTCTTGGGTCGGCGGCCCCGCACGCCCTTCCTGACGGGCAGTGGGGGCAGCGGGTGAGGAAGCTGGTACGGGGATTGCATGGAGCGGCGCCACGATCGGGACGGCGACAGCGAAGGAATCGGGCTCTTAGCGAGAGTGACTGCAAACAAGGATAATAAGATGGATTAGGCTAAATATGATTGTACATCTACAAGAACACACACACTTTTCTACTACAGCGCATCTGATTGGTCAGAAGCTGTTAAGTATACTCGCAGAATATATATGTGTGAAGGTGAAGGTGTAGTCTTTATTTAATATTTAAGGAAGGAGTCTCCGGTGTCAGCACTTTGGAACAGTCAGTGAGTTTTTTCTGAAAAAGGACACAGGAGTTTGTAACATGACAAGCTGTGTGTTTTTTCAGTCTTAATAACTTCAAGAGCGAGAGAGAGAGAGAGGGAGAGAGAGAGAGAGAGAGAGAGAGAGAGGTGTATTATACTACTATAGCTGCAATATCATAAGTTTAAATGTTCTATGCAGGTTAAAGGTATAAAACGTATGGCATGATGTTCATTAGTAAATTAGCAATGGTTAGCATTGTAAAATGGTATAAGAGGGAGAAAAAATCACTTCAGGGTGTGCTTTTATAGGAAAATAATCAAATCTGGGGTGGTAACAGTTACTCCACTTCACCCCGGGCTGCATCACAGCACTCACAGCACTTTTATTCCATACGGTAGATATCACCGCACGCATAAACGACACGTCTCTAAACGTTCATCCTGCCTAAAGGTCTGTACTTTACTTGCCACAAGTACTCGTCATTAACAGTGCTAACCCTGATCACCTGACCCACAGGTACACTGGGAGTTTTTCACACCCTGTCGGTGTGTATTACATCAAAATACCCTCATCGGCAAACAGACGAGCCCATTTGTGCCCATCACGCCTTTTCACACGGTTTATTGTGTTTGTGTGACACACAGCTGTAAGCGAGAGAGAGAAAAAAACACGGCATATGTTTACTGATCTTATCGCCAGATCCTCTCTCTCTCTTTGTTTAATTTCCAAACAAAGCTACAGTCATCGTGAGTGACTGGATTCCAACGAGCGCACGGCAGTGCCAAGTCGTGAATTAAACAAACGCAGATTTATCAAAGGGAAATGGTTTCATTACGTGAAGAAAAAAAACAAAAACGAACGTGAAGAAAATGCGTCGAGGAAACTCGGCATCTAAAACGCAGCCGATTGTTCATCTGAAATTCATCAAAGCACTTCACGGAGGGACTGATGATAAAATATTAATCTCCGCTCCAAGCTTTCTGCCACTGCTAATCAAACAACTCTGCCTTCGATTCCTCGCCTTTCTGGCCCACGTCCACATCCACATCCACTCACACACACACACACACACACACACACACTGGACGACAGAGGATCAGATATCTGCAATTCAAAGTGTCAACCAATCCATCAATGGAAGGTGCAAAATGGCACAAGGAAAAGCTTTGTGAAAAACACACAAAAGCACCCTTTCCCCCTCCTCTCCTCTCCTCTCCCTCTCTCTCTCTCTCTCCGCTTTCTCTCCTTTATTGGCTCTGTACACCGCATCACAAATGAGATCAGATAAAGTGCTCATATTTCAGCAAGGCTGAAAGGGCGTCTAGCTTCCCTAAGTACATCTGGGAGTGTTCGTCGGGGCACTACACATGGTCGCCTCCCCTGAGCTTCACTCCGGGAGAGAAAAGAAAGGGAGGGAGAGAAAGTGGATGGAGAATAGGTGAGTGTTTGCTCTTGTTCAAAGGGCCAAGTTCATTCAGGGAGCACGTGAGCGCACCATTCAAAGGGTGTGCGTACTATTAAAACGAAGACCGCCTATTATTCAAATCGTGTACACATCTTCATTCTTCTCTATTAATTCTACAGCGATGGAAAGATAACTAGACAGATAAACAGCTCAAGCCATTAAACCAAAAGGAAAAAAAATAAAAAATCTCTCCAGCCACAAAGCAATCCTGACTCAATCTTGATCCTCTGTGGAAACAGATCACATTTCTATTCATTCATCATCTCTTGATTACAGAAACATGTGGAGTCGATCAGGCCACTCGCTCAATGACCCAGTGACCTCTGGGCCACGAGCGGAGCCGCTGATGGCCAGGCGCTGGGCCAGAATCGGCCCGGTGTGGGCCCTGAGGGGATTCGGACTCCTTCTGGTTGGGGGAGGGAGACGTCCGAGTGCAAACGGGGTAATTAGTCCATTTACATCCAATGATACACTATTTCCAATTTGCCCTGCATCCACTGAACGCGACGGTCTGGTACCAGGTCACTCTTGATCTTGGTGTACAACACACACACACACACACACACACACAGTGTGTGTGTGTGTGTGTAAAGAAGGGAATACTATGTGCCTCAGGGCTCTGGTGATTAAATGAAACGAGGCAATATGTTTAAGATTTGTCCACAGCTTCGACAGTGCCCCAGATCTTGCCACCTTTATAAGCTTTCTTATGTAAATAGTTGCAAAAAAATAAACAAATGCTGTCAGTGAGCAGTTGCTAATGTCACGAACAGACAGATGTTCAGGTCACAGCAGCTGTAAAGTCCTCTTTTGTGGTCGCCCAGGAAGACGGACAAATCGAATAACTTTATGTAATGATAGATAAACAGAGAATGAGTGTCCTGGTGCATGTGGAGCATTTCCTACAGAAAGACATGCATCCATAACTATTATATTTTATTATGTACAGATTATAACCCACACAAGCCAAGCTGCTGTTAGACAAAATGAAAAGTTACACTGCACAAATATAAACATAAACAAATCAAATGCATGTTGGTTAAAAAAAAAAGGGTGCAGTTTGTATTAATGCTGTCAGCACTGTGTTGGCAGGAACATTATTAAAGCCTGGTGCATTACATGGAAGAGCAGAAGCTTTTCTTCTGAGAGAGCAACAGAAAAACAACAGAACAAAAGAGGCAAAAAACGAGCCGGATGCACGCCAGATCACTCACCCAAACTTTCAGCTTCCCTGCTCTCCCGCTCAGCAGCCCTGCCCGCGAACCCTCACGGGGCAAATTTCAAAAAAAACACCTCGACGCACTTTTTCGCCCCGGTTTTTCCAGCCAGCTGCGACTCTGCGCCTTCTGAAGCAGCAGCAGCGGCGGCGTAACAAAGCCCGAGCCGGCGCGCGCTCTGAATGGGCGACGCGTAATTAGCATGGGGGCGGGGTTTGTGGGGGAGTGGGCGGGGTCACGTGATGGAGTGGGCGTGGTTACAGTTGTCAAAGAATTTCTGTGTGTGCATATATACAGTTGTCAAAGAACTATATATATATATATATATAAATATATATATATATATATATATATATATATATATATATATGTGTGTGTGTGTGTGTGTGTGTGTGAACAAAATCTTAAGACCAGGGAAAATATTACAAGTATTCACTCTTGGCACTGGTGGATCGTAACCAGGTTGTAAGAACTTCTTCAAAATGCCAAAAGAAGAAACAAGAGCAAGAGACAAAA
>CM074969.1:13836308-13846811 GCA_037577455.1 Pangasius macronema
TATTATTATTATTATTATGGTGAAATCCAAGCTTACAAGATCACACACTCACACACTAAACTAGGCAGACTATAGCATGAATCACTTTCATATTAGCTCCACTGCAAATTCAGAAACTATCCTAAATTGCTCTCTCCTCCCTTTATAGGCGCACTACATAGGGGATTAACTATTGGTCTCTGCACCCTATGTGGTGCACTGCACGTGCAATCAGGAGCCAATCAGGATTCGGATTTTTTAAATTATTTTTATTTATTTATTTATTTATTTATTTATTTATTTATTATTATTTTTTTATACGCCTGATTAAATAAAAAAACTACTACTAATAATAATGATAGTAATTTAAAAAAAATCAGGAAACCCTGCGAGTTTTACGGCGAGTGAAAGTCCCGCCCCCTTTGGAAGCAGAGGTTGTGATTGGTCAGGAGCGCGTCGCTCAGGGCAACAGGGCTTCTCCTGTATCGCGTTGGGCTGCGTGTCAGTGGACAGGAATGGAGGTGGATAGGATTGCAGCTGTAATGATGGGCTCCCGTTGCAGGTGAAAAAAAAATAATAAAAGACGAGAGAAAAAAAAGATGCAGACCTGCTTCCGTGACTGTGACAGAGGAGTCCGCGCGCCGCCTTCGACGACCCGAGTGAGTGTGATGTCATTACTGCAAATATTATTTTGATAATCATAACCGATTATTGTTGCACCTGATTTTGCACCCAGTTCGTTTATAGAGAGAGATAGAGATGGTGCTGGTGAGACCATGGGCACATCTCTGGCGCTCCCTGCCCACACACACACACACACACACACACACACACACGATACTATGCGTTTAGCTGCAATAACCTGTCATGCAAATCCAAGCTGCAGCATCTCTTCTGATCATTGCATTAAATTGTATGCCGTTGCATGCTTGTGTACTGTATTGGTGTGCAGGCGCGAGGATGATGATGAGCTTCCTCGCGCATCCATTATCATCATCATCATCATCATCATCATCATTAGCACAACTGAGAGACATTTAAGCGTATCACATATAATATAAGTATAGAACTAAAATCCACCCACTAACTGTTCCAGTGCATAGTGCATGCATACACCACACACACACACACACACACACACACACACACACACACACACACACGCGCACACACACAAAATGCAGATGCACCCCCCACCCCCATGCATTAAATGTATCCTTTGGTGTACAGAAAGACGACATCATCTTCTCTCCAGCAGAGCGTTTTTGTGGACATGCGCGTGTCTTCGAGAGCTCACCATTTCTAAGCCAAGACAAGATTAATATCAGACACCAAAGCCGTAAACATTCGTCCGAGCCAGGACTCTGAAGATGCAGTGCACCCGAGGTGGCAAGTATTTGCTTCTGAGCCTGATCACTTGCTCTGTGCATTGCATTAATCCATCACTCGGTCTGCGTTCCTGCTGTGAAATGATCCCACACAACCTGTGTGGCCTTGTAATGATCACATCACCGAGCCATGCTCTGGCTGGTGGACTGAATTTTCTGGGCGATAAGCTGATAAGACACTTGTACAGTGGAATGACATGCACATGATCATGCTTTTTTTTGCATTAGCTTAGATGGATTGGTTATGCTATATTGGTAGGTGGGAATGTGTATATGTGTGTGTGTGTGTGTGTGTGTGTGTGTGTGTGCATGGTGCCTTGGCGTCTCATCCAGGGTATATTCCCACCTTGTTCCCAGTGTTCCTGGGATAGGCTCCGGATCCACCCACACCCTGACCAGGATAAAACGTATACTGAAGATGAACAGATGATTGTAATATACATGCTGTATACAGTATATTCATGTTTTCATGGTAGTCCTGATACTCCAGTAGCTATTTAATGCAATCATGCTCTGCTGGTATATATCCCACGTGGAGCCCCTAAAGATCTGCACTGATTCCCCAGCCTCATCCTTGCTTATGCATAATCTCACCTGCATGCTGTCGATTTCTGCTGTAATCATAAAGACTTGTCGTGTGCTCATCCCAGAGCTCTCATTCACAGCCTGCTCCTACTGAGCATCCCTTCCACACACACTTAGTACTAGTAGTACCTACTATCTGGTGTCACTCAAAAGAGGAGGAGTTTCCTTTTGAGTTGGGTTTCTCTCTTCCTTATGTCGTCTCAGGGAGATTTTCCCCTCTGGTTTACTCTTTAGGGATCTAAAGCTACATCTGGATTTCGGTCAAAGCTGCTTTGTGACGATGCCTGTGACTATTGTTAAAAGTAACATACAAATAAAATAAACAGCTCCAGGCTCCGTGATTCAATCCTGAGTTCGGGTTACGTACGTGACGTGAGTTCCGCGTGTTCTCCCTTTTCTGTATGGGTTTCCTCCAGGTTCTCCGGTTTCCTCCCACCTCCTACAAAACATGCTGGTAGATAGATTGGCTATGCAGAATTGCTTCTAGGTGCGAGTGTGAATGTGTGTGTACAATGTACTGGCGTCCCATCCAGGCCTTATTCCCGCATTGTACGCGATGTTCCCAGGATGCATTGTGACTTTACTGAATTGTGAAATGAATTACAGGAACAGTTGTAATGGCACCCACAGAAATCACCACCAAACTCTAAGCAAATCTATGTTCCTAACTGGAACTATTCACTCATAGCCTTTGGGGTTTTTTTTTGATAGCATATATTGGTACACAAGCAAAACTTACTAAGCTGACTGACACTATGTTACTATATGTATATATATATTTCGAATATTAAAAAAACAGCAAATGCCGCAGTACGTTAGCACATATTCATCGACTTAACCAACTCTAACTGGAAGTTGTGCTTTTCTTTAGGTCATAGTTGGTCTTTTTGGAAATAAGATTGATCTCTAATATCTTCCATAGCTCTTCTGGGCAATACTATTACAGTAAGAACACTTACAGCTTTACAAAGCAGGGAGAGTTTCAGATCTGCCGTAGAAATGATGGCCATTGTAAAAGTTCTGTGGTGTTTTTGAAAACACGCTCTGCATTTTTTATTATTTGTTTTGTTGCTTTTGTTTTCCTCTGATTCTCTCCATAATTTAGTCAATTCCCACCCACCCGTTAGGTCTCCGCTATCATACAACATTTTTTTTAAACATTTCTTTACATATGAATTTTGGCTTGGAATATTTTTGGAATTTTGGAAATTTTTGGATAAAATCAGATTTTGTGCATCCACCAATCAAGCGGCTCAGCGGCCAAATTTCGGCGCTAACTGATTTTAGGATGTTCTGTGCGCTAATATATACTAATATATGCTACAAGGTCTTAATATTCCTGTCAGGAATGTCAAAACATAAACCGTCACACTTGTAAGGCACTTCACAATCAATGCAGATGACGTAACCTGTGTTGTTTTTGTTGTTTGTTTTGTGCGTCACTGACTAGCTAGTTTGCCAGCTTCTTGCATTATACTTGTTTTATCCCATTTACTTCTTTATTGAATGGCGTGAATTTGCCATTGTATTTGTCGTATCCTAAATTGTTAGCTAGTGTTGTGCTATTTTGTAAAAAAAAAACATTACAGATCAAATGTCACATGCTGTGACCTGTATTCTTAGAATTTTTATTATTTTTTTAAACCCTAGTCCAACCGACCCAGGGGATAAATCCATAACCGCCTACTACTAAACAGGACAAGAATTAACTGAATAACAAATCAGGTCTCTAAACTGTCTGGTGCATTAGTGCGAGATGAACAGTCAAGGTTGTTTCAGTGTTTAATGTTGCAAAATACTGAACATATTATACTCGTCCTTTAGTATGTTGAAGATAATACGAAGTACAGGCTGTTATCAGCCAACATGAAGAGCTCTTTCCTCACTTAGTGTAAAATATCCATCCATCCATCCATCCATCCATCCATTTTCCATACCGCTTATCCTACACAGGGTCACGGGGAGCCTGGAGCCTATCCCAGGGGACTCAGCGCACAAGGCAGGGGACACCCTGGACGGGGTGCCAACCCGCTGCATGGCACAATCACACACACGTTCACACACTATGGACAATTTGGAAATGCCAATCAGTCTATAATGCATGTCTTTGGACTGGGGGAGGAAACCGGAGTACCCAGAGGAAACCCCCAAAGCATGCAAACTCCATGTATAAAATATAAATGTTATATCATTGAGCATATTCAAATGCAGCCTAAATACAATTCAGATACAGCATATGACCTGGAGTTATTTCTACTGGTCATTTCATACAAAGTAAAATATGTGTATTTTTTTTTTCCAGACGTGTGCACATGCAGCCTGTAAAAATTTCTGACACGATGAATTCAGATGGGACTGAGATCCCAGAGTTACTCCAGTAATAATTACATTGTCCCACTTTCATTATTTAATTTATTTTTTATGGCTATGGTTTGTTAAAATGACACAAAATGTGTGTATTCAGGCGAGAGCCCAAGCAGCAGAACAATCCGTTATAAAGTAAATCTAAGAGATGGATCATTTAAGTCGTCACTTTGTAGAAATGATTTGGATTTTGGACATTTATGTATAGTTTTTTTTGTTTGTTTTTTTTTCAAATCATCAACTTAACAGATTTCACTTGAAGGAAATACAGTGAGAGAGACATGCTAACCACCTCCCTGTGTCTCGATCATGAATGTCGAATATTTCCCGTTATTGTCAGATGTCATGTTAGTGATTGGTTTTACACCCTGCTCAAACTCATGCTGCAGGATCTACCTCCTGGATTGTTTCATTCCAGCTGTAATTTAACACACGTGGTCCCTGTTAATCACCTTTTAGAAGGACTTTAATGTTAACGCCAGGTTGGAAGTAAACTCTCCAGGGAGGATGGTGTATCGTGACATGATCGGTGATCATTCCTTGTCGATCCTGTGGCGACTCTATTTGGGGTGTTGAGGGTAGTCGTGGCCTAATGGTTAGAGAGTCGGACTTGTAACCCGAAGGTGAACCTGAAGGTGGTGGGTTCGAGTCTCGGGTCCGGCAGGGATTGTAGGNCTACTGTGTGTGTGCACTTGGATGGGTTAAATGCAGAGCACAAATTCCGAGTATGGATCACCACACTTGGCCACAAATCCCTTCTCTTCACTTCACTTTGATGGTCCAATTTCTTTGAATGTTCTCAGCAAAGGTGTGTGTCAGTGTATGACGAGATGCTTCAGGTTTCATTCACGTGGGCAGACGGTTGTCCTGAATTCTTTACGTGACATTGTCATTGTCTGTGAAATCTAAATGTCAGTGAGCAAACCACATTTTTTAATGTGCATGTTACCGCTTTGAACCATAATGTCATTTCCGCTGTTGATAAATGAGTCGATAGGATGATAAGTAAGTGCGTAAGTAAGTGCGTTCTGTCGTAGGAAAATAATCAACGACAGGGTGGTGTGATGTTACCACTGTTACTACAACAAAGTTGACTTGGTTTTCCAGTAGTGTTTTATTTCTTTTATGCCACAGCAATTTGCCAAATCGAACAATTTTTGTATTTATTAAAGAACGATACATCATACGTTTTAACCCTTATATATAGTAACATTTAATGTTGTGAAACATGCACAAAAAAGTCATTCTATAAACAAAAGTTAATAAACAAAGTTAATAAAAAAAACTCAGTTTGTCACATCACTGCTAAGTCCTCTATCTCGAAGACTCGCTCATGGTGGAAAACCTCCTGACTGTTACATGTTACATGTTTTGTAATTTACAAACTTTACGCTGTTACAATACAAACAATAACGTTTTCAAGGGCGTGTTATTGTAAACCTGTGATTTGCGACCATCAGGACTGCTCTTATAGAAAAAAAAAAATCAACGCCTTCTGACCAATCAGAATTGAGAATTTAAGAGCGCTGTGGTATAAATAATATTATTAACCCTTTATAATTCCCAAAAATCAGTTTAACACGCAGCTACTTGTCCACATAAGGTGTTCATCTAAGTATCCCTGCTTACAAACGAAACACCTCAGTTCCATCTAACAAGTCTTTTTTTCTTTCTTTTTATCGTGTGTGTGTTTTGTGTGTGTGTGTGTTTGTTTCAGTGAGTTTGTGTTAAGAACATGGGATCGATATCGGGCTTCAAAGGGAACAGCATTTTGGCTCTGATGACCCGTTCGAGTACTTCGTGGTGCTGTGTGTCCTGACCACCATCTTGCTGCGGGAACACACACACACCCACACACACACATCCACACACACACACATCTCTTCTCCTGCCTTTTGACTTCATGAAGATTCGCCTCATTGGTGATGTGATGAATAAATTTGAGGTCCTTGGGATTGTAGGAGAAGGTGAGTGCAAAACAAATGTCACATCTTTCAGAGATAAATGGAACGCAGGATTCGTTGTGTTCGTTTGATGGCCCTGATTTCCAAATAATGACCACTGATTTGCATGTGCAGTGTAATACATTTGCAGTTAGTGGACGTGTTGCAGGTAATTTACAAAGAAAAATGGAAAGATGTCACGCGCAAAGTAGAAACTTCCTCATGATTTAAGATACTGACATGTTATTCTGAGAAAGCGTAATAAAGTAATGTTGCTATTTTGTCTTTCGATTGCGTAAACAGAATGGGTGTAAGCTAATTTAATACTTGCCCACCAGCTTATTAATTTGCACACAGAATCCCACTTAAAGTGAGGAGCTAAATTTATTTATGTATATTGACACTGTCCTGCACTTTTCACCTTAAAGCAAACAGGCTAAATAGTCCAAACATGCTGTTTTGCTTGTGTGAATGATGCAGTTATCCATAGATTTCTGGTGTTAACAAAGTAACAAAGGATTCTGAAGCTGATTTGTTGGTTAGTGCTGCTTATTTTTTACCTGACGTAGTTGCGACCGACACTCGGCTCGGCTAGGTAGCGATCTACGAGACGATGAGCACGATGGCATCGGTGGTGGTATTAGCATCAAAGCCGAGACTTCGGAAGCTGATCTGTTTGAGCAGAGTGTATAGATGGCGAGGTGAGACAGACTCAAGGCCTAAAGCGCCGCTGCATCGCTCTCTTTAGGAAGAGATGAAGTAAAGGCTAAATCCTACTGGCTATCAGCATATATTTAAAAAGCAAGTGAAAATAGTCTAAAAGGAAGATAATAATGGTTATAAATATTCATATGCAGGTTGTTCAAGGTGGATTTGGCTTATAACAGCAAGACGTTCGGACGGTTTGCACAACCTGAGAGTAACACATGAAATGCAACACTCCGTCATACATCACTGGAGCTACAACCATGAGTCGTATGTTGTGGTCAGAGGAGACCGAATACCGATTACCGATTACGTTGAGCACAAAAAAGGGAATAAGTAGAAAACACCACCCCCAAGCCCATTGTAAAATGTGGAGGTGCAGTGAAGATTGATAACATTTTGAATTCTGTTAAGTACCAGGATATTTGATCTGAAAACCTGCTTGCCTCTGCCAGGAGGTTACGACTGTTGTTTTTCAGATGTTTTTCATTCACAGATTAAACCTGAAATGAAATCCTATGCATTCACTAAGAATCACAACATCTATTTTTTATAGGATTTATCATTGGCCTTTATTACGGGAGTATCGTTCCACAAGTGACTAAGGTGTATTACATCCAGATGCCAGCCAAGCTGTTTAATTTAAATTTTTTTTCTCTCCCTTTTTTGTTTATAGGAGCCTATGGAGTGGTTCTAAAATGCAGGCACAAGGTAAGACATATTTTTGTGCATGAGCATCCAAGAGCAGTTTATTGTGATAAGGAAAGACTTACTGAACACCATATGGCTGAGGGTAAAAACAGTATTCCAGGGTTTTTGGTCTGCAAGTTTATCGTCCATTGTTGTTCCAAGCCTATTCAGGTTTATCTTTGGGGAGAACTGCTGGAATATTCAAAAGGAAAGGAAAGGTCCAGAAAGGAAAGGAAATGCTCTGGAAAGGAAAGGTCCTATAAATTCAAGGACTACTAGGTCTTGTTCACTTTACATGGTTAACCCCTTAAAAATCTCCAGAGATGTCAATGGATTCAGACAATAGTTCCTTTAGCTCTCATCACTAGACTGTAGTTACTGAATAATTCATAACTGCAACGGAATGTCATGCTTCAAGATAAATAACGGGGGTTAAAGTGGTGTAAATCAGATTTTTTTTGACACATACCTGACATGATTTTCTCTAACCTGAGCATCCAATCTGATCTATTCTAATTAGATTTGAGCCTGTGTGGTCCTAGATCGGATTCATATCCGTGTCGAAGGCTTGTGCTGCAAGATTAAGCCTGTGTGATATAAATTTTTCACTGCTTGTGATTTACTGTAAAAAAAAAAAAAAAAAAGTGATTAATGGTTTCAACATCCAGAACAATTGGCCTGAAAAAGACAGGAAAATGAGCCTGCTATTTCATGTTTAAGGAGAGCACAGAAGAGTAATAATAATAATAATAATAATAATATCATTTATGCAGTCAGGAACTGCTTGCCGGTTGCAGCAATCATGAAATCTCAGCTTGATGGTGGATTTTCAGGTGACTCAAGTCTGCCCTTGAGCGTGGTGAGGGCAAATCAAACGTGCTCTTTAGTTTGTCTTATTTTTAACAGAACACGGGTTCTCGGTCCAAGTCCAGATGACCAGATGGTTCGGTTTGTTACTGGTGGTCATTACTTGTATAACCATGGAAACGTTGCTTTTTAGCTCTTTTTTAGCTAAGCATTTAACCAGGCTGTAGTAGCCAGTTCAGGGTTTCAGATTTGCGATCGTACAACCAGAGGAATGACGCACAGGCTCTGTTTCGCAGTTTCTGTGAAACTTGACAGGCAACTCGGAAAACGAAGTTTATCTCAACTAATAAGTGTGTACATCAAAGCACCCTGTAGATTTTCTGATAATTTGGTGTGCTTGAATATTGTGAACCCAACAAAGATAAAAACGAAAAAACTTGGCACGCTGTTTTATTCCTGTTGCTTGACACCTATCAGAAAAAAATGTAGTTAGCTAGCTAAAGCAACTCCTACGTTCTCTTCAGAATCACATGGCATAATCGCCTGATTTTGATTTTTGGCGAGTAAACTTACTTGACTCACCGGCAAGTTACCTTCATTGTGGCGCTGGATTTCTTTCTTCTGTTAGATTACGTGCTATTTGTTGGCATAGGAACAGACTTGCTGTTTGTTTATCGTGACTGTACGCGTTATAACGACACATTATCTTGTGTTTGTTTGTGTTCACCATTCTGATGAAGCCTGGAGGGATTTGTTAGCCCTGTTTTTCCCTCATCCAGCCAGTTCTGTGGCTAACCACCAAGCCTGTGTTTGGCAATAAACAAGCAAGTGCATTGTTGTAACCATGCTTCCTGGTCAAGCTTCTTCCTGGTAAACGCCACTATATCTTTCAGTATGTAGGCTACTATTGTATACTTCATAATCTTTTAATCAGTTGACGAAGTAATTTATCTTCCTATTTGGACATATATTTCTAATCAACTTTGTTAATTAATACAGCTTTTACAGCTTCTGCTGCTTCCACTTTCTCGCATATACCATCCACCCCATTGGATCTCAGAGGGAACACTGGGGTTTGGTAATTGGTCCGTTAGCATTTTCACCACTCTGTCTGCTGAAGATATTGAATATTTCTGGTTTTATATCCACTGGGCCTTCATTAGTCTCTTTCACCTTCAAAAATACAACTGGAAGTTAATTGCAGGTAGTGCATTGCAGAGTCACATCAATCCTGGATGATGTGCTACGCTGGAAAAAATATCCAAACTAAGATAAGAAAGGTTGTGTTTGGGAGAAAAATGAGCTAAAGCACAGGGAGTGCTGTTTCTGATAAGCATGTATATTGTAATATATATATATAATATACATATAATGTGTAATAATACAAAGCCTCTCATATTGAAAGTCTCTTTGTAATTTGATATTTTGTCCATAGTTCAAGGTGTAAATAATAAATGTACTAACTATCCCACTGGGCAAATGAAAGCTCCACTGTACTTGTCCAATCCAATGTTATGGTTGCCTGAAATATTAATTAACCAGTCTAAAATGTGGAAGGGATATAACATGATCTGACTCTAAATCCTAGGGAAGGCACAAGTCAGTCAGAGTCCTTGTCTCTGAGGTAGCATATTGTGTTTGTGCTCTCGACATAACATCCGTATGTCTTTGGCTATCATTTTGGCTGTGAGCTGTGTTGTTCTCTGTTTCCATCAGAAATGAATTATGTTATTTAATTCTAGCTAGCATCTTAATTTCACTTGACATGCTGTGTTTGATGTGAACTAACTGTGCGTTTTACAAGCACTAATTATTGTCAGGTCAATAAGTATTTGGACAGTGACACAATTTGAAATGAAGGAATCAAGATGTGATTGAAGTGTAGACTTTCAGCTTTCATTCAAGGGGTTAAACAAAAATATTGCATTAACTATTTAGAAATTGCAACCATTTTTACAGAGTCCTTCCATTTTCACAGGCTCAAAAGTAATTGGACAGTTGACTGATAAGCAGTTTCATGGCCAGATGTGGCATGTTTCCTC
>CM074969.1:13846835-13866057 GCA_037577455.1 Pangasius macronema
CCTATCAGAGAGATAGCAGAAACTTTAGGAGTGGCCAAATCAACAATTTGGTACATTCTTAAAAAGAAGGAATGCACCAGAAGGCCTGGAAAGCCACGGAAGCCAACCAAAGTGGATGATCGCAGAATTCTTTCCATGTCAAAGTCTACAATCAAGAGACGCCTTCATGAATGAGAATACAGACAGTTTACCTCAAGATGCAAACCACTGATAACACTCAAGCACAGAAAGGCCAGATTAGCCTTTGCTTAAAAAAAAAAAAAAGTCTAAAAAAAGCCTGACCAGTTGTGATGCAAGATTAACTTATGGAGAAGGAAACGAAAGGCTCATGTTCCAAAGCAAACCACATCATCTGTCAAACAAGGAGGCAGTGTTATGGCATGGCACAACTGGGTCACTGGTGTTTATTGATGATGTGACTGCTGATAGAAGTAGCAGAATGAATTCTGAAATTTATATATAGTTTCTGTTCAGATTCAGTCAAATGCTGCAAATCTGATAGACAGTGCTTCACAGTACAGATGGTTACAGATGGTGGACCCAAAACATACCATGAAAGCAATCCAAGAGCTTCTTAAGGTAAAAGAATGGAATGTTCTTAAATGTCAGAGTCAGTCACCTATCCTCAACTCAATTGAGCATGCTTTTCACTTACTGAAGACAAAACTGAAGGCAGAAAGACCCACAAACAAGCAGCAACAGGTGGCTGCAGTGAAGGCCTGGCAAAGCCTTCAAGGGAGGAAACTCAGCATTTGGTGATGTCCATGCGTTCCAGACTTCAGGCAGTCATTGACTGCAAAGGATTTTCATCCAAGTATAAAAGAAAATAATCTTAATATTTATGATTGTTAGTTTGTCCAGTTACTTTTGAGCCTGTGAAAATGGAGGGACTAATTATTAAATTACTGTTATATTACTAAATGTTAATGCAGTTTTTTAAACCTCTTGAATTAAAGCTGAAAGTCTGCACTTCAATCACATCTTCATTGCTTCATTTCAAATCCATTGGGGTGGTATACAGAAGCAAAATTAAAAAAATTGTGTCACTGTCCAAATACATATGGACTTGACTGTGTATGACAGTTTTGCACTGTAATGTATTTTGGCCAGTGTTGTTCCAAATTCTTGTGTGTTTCTGATTCTGAAAAGGTTGTCTGACATTTAGACAAGCTGAACTGGTAAAGACCTCTAACATCGGCCAGACCGCGTCTTGGTTAATGCCTGCAGGTGTGTGATTCGAAAACTAGAAGTACTCCAATTGCAGCATGGGATGTAAGAAACTGATAGCCCAGACACATAGCCTGCTTTTGCTAGCTAGCCAGGCTCTGCTCTCTAATTTTAAGATGAAACAGGTGTATCTTTTTTCATTGAAGAATTTTTTCCAAATGTATGTTCACCAGTGTATGATTATGAAAAAATGGGCCAATGTATAAGGTCTAGAGTTGATCTTCTACAACTGTTGTTTGATTTCACCCCTTCTAACCACCAGGGGAGGTATGAAACACTTGGATACCATCCTGAGCTCATGCACACACCTGGCGAGATCTTAAGGTTATTTAGTGACATATGATGCAGTATTTGCAATAAATGCCACTGTCAGAAGGTAATCCTTACCTCTCTGCTTTTTGTCTGTGCACACGTTGGACTACATGATACATATTATGGCACTATCTGCTGAGCAACTTGTGAACACTCAGACTTCCGGTAGGTATTTGAGTTACTCTCATCTGCTCCGTGGGGTGGGGCCCTAGGATGCACCCCCACCACCGCTACTAAAGATTCTTGGAGAGCACATCATTGAAGGGTATAGATCTGATAATAGGGCACCAAAAACATTGCTTATTATATTACAGCGAAAGGGGCCCAAGCATTGCAATCCTGTTGGAAGCACATCCCATTCAGACAGAGATAATCACAACAGATGTCTCCCTTACAGGCTTGTGGAGGTGGGAGTGGTATAGTGCTACACGTATTCTAGTGGATTGTAAGGTCAGAACACATCAACCAGTTGGAATTGTGGTGGTCCATTTGGACTTGAAATTCTTGCTGGTTCTCAGCCACATGCTGGTTCACTCAGACAATGCTGTGATGACCAGAAGCAGTCTCTGTCTGGCATAGAATCCCCTCAGGTGGGCCCATCCATGACTGGCCTCACTGAGAGCAACTCATCTGGGCTGTACAGCGGTGCAGTAGACACACTGTTGAGAGGGTGTGTAAATTCAGGGGAGTGGTGTCTGCATCCATATGTTGTAGTAGCCCAGATGTGGGAAAGATTTGGAGAGGCACAGTTGGGCAAGTGGCAGGTCAACATATTGCTGGTTGGGATTTTCATTTGCATTCATTTGGTTGCAGCTGAAAAGCCTACTGGGACAGGATGCCTTGAGGCATGACTGGCCTCAGCATTTGTTATACACCTTTCACCCTCTATCTCTGATTTTTTCCATGTTGTACAAGATTCACCTACTAGCCACAGAGTCCTGCATGTGTCCCCAATATGGTTGGCCCATTACTGCTTTTACTAGTTGTTGGAACACCCTGGAGGCCACCGCAAGCAAATACACTTTCTCAAATAAACAGCATGTGTTTGGGTCTGGTCTCTCAGGCAGAATCGCCAACTGAGAGCTGGGACCTAGCAATCCAGGAATCCCTTCTGAACACACAGGCTCTTAACACACAGGCTTAGTGGTAATTTTTTATTTTTATTTTTCTCCATGGACTATTAAGGTATGTGATGTACCACAGCATAGTGGATGGCATCTGTTTAGGGTCTCTGACTTCCTTTCTAAAGGGGCCTGACCCTGGGAGCCTGGTGTGGGAATTCATTTTGCTGGAATCCCTTAAAGACTCGCCATATAAGCTTATGTGCCATACATAGAGTGGCATGCAACTTTGTGAGGAGGATGTACTCCTCCTAGAACTTATATAAAGGTGTGCCATACCAGGATATCGTCAATAATGTAATATATTAATTTTGATAAGCGGTATCTGCAGTATTATATTTTGGCTGTGCTGATGCTACCTGAATGTCACCATGCATTTGTCTAGAATGTGGGTGACATCTCTAAGCACCTTTCTAGACAGATAGGAGGTGCCCTAGGTGTTGCCATGCATTATATAGGTGTTTCTCATCGTTCCTGGCAGATACGAAGGGTGAAACAGAAGGTGCGAACACCGTGAGAAGCTTCTAGTAAATGATGGGGGTATTTACTGAAAATTCTACATCATAAGTCAAACGCACCCACATAATGTGGTGTTCAGGTGTTTCACACTGCCTCTGGTAGTTATCTGGGGATTATAGAACCACAGTTACATACATAACTAGTGATCAAGTTACTGGAGAATCATTTGACACCAGTTGTCTGTTGGTCTCTATCTTTTGTTCTAATCATATATGTTGGCTTCAAGGAAAGTATAGAATACAGTGGTTTGAAATTCCAAACCCTAGGAAAGCCCAGCTTTTGAAGAATTTTCAGAGACTAAGAGAGGACTCGCATATTGTATCTTGGTTCTGGGGTGGTGGCATAGTGGGTAGCGTTGCTGCCTCACAGCTCCAGGGTTCCTGGTTCAATCCTGAGTTTTGGTTTCTGTGCTTGTCTCCACCAGTGAGGAAGTGCTGAAGCATTGCCAAAACCTCCACTGATATCTATACTAACAAAGAACATGATTTGTAGGAGGCTTGTGCAAAAGCCTGTTGTTGCAATGCTGCAAAACTGGCCTGCAAGTTCTCACAATTCTTGGTTGGTGTGTTAAATGAGTCACTAACTGCCATGTGTCATCCCAGCTCAGTTATCTGTTTCTAAATTGTCTTTCATTCATTTCTCATTGGAACTGCAAAAGTGCTTCCCAGAATTGCTGCTTACATTGTTCAGTGTTCAGGAAAAATCATGCATGTTGAATGGTCTAAAATGTTTTTCCATTATGGCAGAAACCCTTTGATTTCACGCATTATGTGCTACTGGCTAGTTGATTTCTACAAAAGGAAATTGTTCTGTCTTGGATTAAATTTATAGATGTATTTAATATTTATGGTCTCATTGAAACAAGGTAGATTTAGGCCTGGTCTTAAAGATTTTTAGACTCAGGGTTATCAGAAACAGAATGACTAGCCCTTCGATTAGAACACCACTGTTTGTGTAATGACCTAATGTGCTTCACAGGCTCTTCTAAAGCAAGCTGTAGAAGCGAGAGTGTTGCCTGGGGTTCTGTGTGAAATGAGCTGTGTGTGAAACGAAGAGCCTCAGTGGTCAGGAGCTGTTATTTCGTTGTTATTTTTAATTGTTTTTATTGAATCAAAGAATGCACAAATAATGTTGGGTGAGGGAGTGTGTGTATGTGTGCATTAGCATTAAGTAGGTCACCTTGAGTGGGAATGCTGGCTGTGCTGAGACATGTTGCGATGGCGAAGCTCAGAAAAATAATACTGAGATGTGCATTGCAGAGCTATCAATGCTGGTGTTTAAGATTGAGAGACATATCAGTATTTGTTGGCTTCCACAGTATGATATCGTCAATAATGTAATATATTAATGTTGATAAGTGGTATCTGCAGTGTTATATTTTGTCCATATTATGTTACCATTTTTACCATAGAGCAAAGAAAATTGAAGGTTGCAGCAAGTCTTTTCTGGCTTGGATGATTAGAGATAATCATTGGATAAAGTGTGGGAAAAGAAAGACTCTTAACCCATCACCTTTTGTCCATTTATATTGACAAGTTCAATATCAGTTTACCATTCTGATGTAAAATGCTGATGATTATGAAATACAGTTTGGTGAAGCATCTCACAGCAAGAAATCGTATTGCAAGTTGGATGACAGATGATTGCTCATCGAGTATTCCTCATGCCAATCTAACACAGTACCCTGCAGTTTTGAGTAAATCAACCGTGTCATGCAACTGTCAAAGCGATGGATTTGATCTTCAGCCTTAGCTGCTTGAATATGCATATATAAAAGCAGAGCTGCTCTATTAATAGGAGTGTTGCTGCTCATTTAGGGAGGAATAATATTTGCATCAGTATCATTCAGCAGCTCGGTTCTAAAGGGCTACATTTTGCCCTGTTTTCACCCTTTAAAAAAAAAATCTAAGCTTGGTAATTAAGCACTAGTGTAGATATATTACCAGACAGAATAGAGCATAGTATACTACAAATGGGTTATGGATGTAGTCTTAATAGTGATGTACCAAAAGAGTCTTGAACGAAAAACAACACTCAGAACGAGTTGTTTCTCACAAATGCTATCTAAATGTTATCATGATATGATGTTTTGTTTGGCCAGCCCCTTAGCATGTTAGAAGGAAAGTGCTGGTACCAGCATTACAAGTTCATTTAAGACTAATGGGAACATTAGCTGCAAGACATTGATGGTTGTTGCAAAACGCTGATTTCATGTCCTGCAACCATTTCTGTGTTGATTTGCATGTATGTTTGTGGACAACATCTTGTTGAAAGCTCAACTCTTAACCTGCTGACACATGCAGTTAGATTATTGTCTAAAATATCTTTGTCACTGGTGGAACTCTTGATGTCTTTACACGCTGCCTTTACTTCCAGTCCCGTAACAGCCTCAAAGCATCAATGATCCACCACCATATTTAACAATGCGTTTCTTTGGATGCAGTCCCACCATTGATATCGATGTTAAGAAGATCACAGAAATCTCTCCATACAAGGAAATTGAAATGTCAACTGACTATCCATTGCTTTTGCCAGGCTAAACAAATCAGAGACATTATGAAAACAAGCCTCTCTAGCCTCCATAGCTCCATGCCTAACAAAATCTATACATTTAGATAGCTTTATTCTCCTGAGTATTAGGTAGGGCAGTGATGAATCAGTGCTAATCTGTGGATCGCTGTTAGCGAGGAACAGAAAGGGGCCTGATGGGAGATGTCTGTTCACCTGTGGACATATTCACATTTCTGCATTTCATATGATCTCAGTTCAATGACTGGTCTCAATTGTATATAATTTCTTGTCATTACTATACTCTATACCTGGCTGCTACTCCAATAACTGCTATGTCCATATATAGTACAAGCTTACAGCTAAATACTACCTCATAGTATGTTATCTTTACCTTTCACAGCAATTTATTATATTGTTATTCTTTTGCTACTGTTATATCTGACACTTACATACTAGTACTGTGTACTGGTCGGTGCTGCACTGTCTCATACTGTGCCTATTGTCCTGTTTTACTAGTTATTGTACTGTTTTAGTGGTTATTATACTTTTGCATTTTATGTAGTATTGTGTAGTCTCTTGTTGTTCTGTGTTGTCTGATGTAGCACAATTGTCCTGGAGGAACGTTTCGTTTCGCGATTTTCTTAATTCAGAAAAAAAATTTCAGAATCTATGGTGGTGTACCATTTTGTTGTGCACTACTTGGTAAAAAATGTAGGATGTGACTGGCAAAGCAACATTATTTTGAAAATAGCTCAGCTACTAAAATTTGTAGATAAGTTAGTAGCTACTTGTAGCTAGCTACTGCCAAGTATGTATCTATAGTAGGTTTTTGAGTAAAATAGTTGTTCATCGTTGTCCTGAATTTGGAGAAATGTGTTCCTAGCACATGAGAACTTGCTGGGAAAATATGCTATTGGGAAAAAAAGACTGCCCATTCTATTGCTGTGGTTATGTCCCCAGGAACTACTAGGAAATTTGTGAAGTTTATGAATTTGTTATGTTGAGCATGCGCATACATATACACTCACTTTAGTAGGAACACCTGTACACCTGCACAGTTATCCAGTCAGCCAATCATGTTTCAGCAGCACAGTGCATAAAATCATGCAGATACAAGTCTAGAGCTTCAGGTAATGTTCACATCAAACATCAGAATGACACAAAAGTGTGATCTCTGTGACTTGGCATGGTTGTTGGTACCAGGTGGGCTGGTTTGAGTATTTCAGAAATTGCTGATCTCCTGGGATTTTCACATAGAACAGTCTCTAGAGTTTACACAGAAAGGTGCGAAAAACAAAAACCATTGAGTGAGCGACAGTTCTGTGGGTGGAAACGCCTTGTCGATAAGAGAGGACAGAGGAAAATGGCCAGATTGGTTTGAGCTGCCAGGAAAGATATAATAACTCAAATAATCAGTCTTTACAACCGTGATGAGCAGAAAAGCATCTCAGCTTGCACAAAACATCAAACCTTGAGGTGGATGAGCTATAACAGTAGAAGACCACATTGGTTTCCACTTCTGTCGCCCATGAAGAGGAATCTGAGGCTCTCATGGGCACCCAAATTAGACTCCTGGTCTTTTTCCAGTGTTCAACTATTCAGTTTCTGAGTCTGTCCATTTAAAGTGGATGGTGAGTGTATATGTTGGTGGGCACCAAATAGTGAAGTGAAGTGACTTGTGGCCAAGTGTGGTGACCCATACTCGGAATTTGTGCTCTGCATTTAACCCATGGAAGTGCACACACACAGTAGTGAACACACACCCTGGGCAGCCTTTTTTGCCTTGCTTAAGGGTCTCACCTCAGTTGTGGTGTTGAGGGGGGAAGAGAGCGCTGGTCATTCACTCCCCCCACCTACAAGCCCTGAGACTCGAACCCACGACTTTCGGGTTACAAGTCCGACTCTCTAAACATTAGGCCACGACTGCCCCCTCTATAAATAGGGATGTCAAGCCCCCTCTAGCCAGTGTCTCCATTCTTTAAAAGCAGCTTTCATAGTGAATGCCTGTTATTAACAGCACAGTAGTTCCTCTCTGTTGGAGATTGCACATGGATGGGTTTTAATAGGCTTACCGTGGTGCTGGACTAGAATAGACCTTGATGCCTGACTCCAAAGCGTCAGCAACAAAAGCCAAGGAAGGATCGGGGTGTATTCTAGTTCAGCTTCCTCCTTTGGCCACTCAGTAGTGACGTTAACCGGGCAGCCACTGTGCTAAAGCTCTGGGTGAACTGACAGTAGCAACAAATTGGCAACATCTGAGAATCCCTCCAACACCTTGGTGGTGTAAAATGATGAATTGGTTTGGCCAACAACCATTGTTCACCCAAATTGGGGCAAATTCCTTGAGTGTATAGAGTGTCTAGAGTGAGTGGTGTCAAGAACTGACATGTACATAAGCCATGTATGGCCTACAGGAAGTAGCACCATTAGTTAAAGACACTGATTTTTATCAGCAATGTTAATAACAATTGAAAACAACATAAACCAGGCTGATACAGAGAGAAGATGACAAGCTTTTTCTAGGAAAAAAATGACGAACTGTAGTGACCCTGTATCCCAAGTTACTTCATTGTCCCGAGTCTCCTTTTCTTTTAAGTTTTCATGCATAAAATTGTGCACATCATTAGAGCTGCAACATTTATTCAGCCTACTAAAGACTAAATGACGTTTAACCTTGTATTCAACAGTCATTCACTATGAGCACCTACATTGTGAGGTACTCGTACAGTATGAGAGCATCATCTCATTGGATCGAGAGTGCAGACGTTATATATAATCCATATAACTGTTCTGACCATGTATACCTATATGGTCCATGGTTTAGGGATCGCGTTGTGTGAGCAGTCATAATCAATCAGACAGAAGGAAATTTTAGCATATGGCATCACCTAATGCTCATAATGCCAACTTATGGTGATAAATCCTGTCTAAGTAACCTAGATCTAGCTTTAAAAAAACACACACATATTTGGTCCCCTTATTTTTTAAGCTTTTCTTAATCTAACTTGATTTTCTCTCTTGTCCAAGGCATTAAGGCCGAAGGATCACGATACTTAAGAGATGGCTTTCATCTATAATTAATGTAGCATCATAACCCTTCATCTTTCTTCTATGAACAGTATAATGTAACCTAGCTTAAGAGCCACTTCTACATCATTCAAGTGTTTGGTTTTCAGAAACTGACAAAAGGGTCAATTCTGTTTTTCAGAGAAGAAGCACCCGGCTGTAAATTGTATAGCCCCAGTAATGAAGCAGAGAGCGTTTGAAAGATTGTTAGAAAAAAAAGGGATATATTTGATACCATGTTCCTGTTCAGGTTTTCTATAACAAAACACTTCATAGCCTCTTACTGCTCTTTGTCTACATTGTTCCATTTGGAAACATCTTGAAGCTTGACTGATGAGAATCAGACTTGTACACAATGTGTCTCTTGCAATGCTTTTACTAGTCGCAACAGCCTCTGAATGTAACAGTCACGGTCAGATACAAGTACAGAGTTCCTTTATGTACAGTGAGAGCAGCACAAAGTAGCACAAAAACCACAAGCCAAACCACAAGACAAAACACAAGACAAAACACAGTAACAAGAGACAGTCCAGGGACAGAGCAAGACTTCTCGACTTCTGCACAGGGAAACAGGGCATATAGGGGCAGGGTTGGACATGCCATCAATGGCTGAATACTGAATACACCTTCCTTGATGAATTTAGTAACTTATTCTCCATGCATTTAAAGTACGTCCTGGAAAGACACATTTGTTGGAAAACAACTGTACTGTATCAGCATTCTACTGTTGTGCTTTAGACACTGTTGCGCTGTGTCACTGGTCAGCAGATTTCTTTATCTTATGCCTTTGGATGGTGAATATGGCAATAACTACGGTTACATAGAATAGACAGGGATCATCATGAATGGACTGGAAATGTGACAAAGTCCAGAGTAGTTTCCTTTTATGATACCATTAGCACCTCAGGCCGATCAGGCCTAATTCAAATCGGATAACAGGATTAAATTGTAATCAAACGTATTCAAACTCAGAATCACAGATGACATAGTATATGCTTACATTGTATTGTTTAAGGCTTTGAATCAGTAGCATTAACCTGACGCTAAAACCAATGGCGCGCCAATGGACAATAATATCAAAGGTAATGCTAACCATGGTTACTTTCGAAATAAATAATTGAACTATTCGAACCAATGTTTTTGAACTGTCCAGTTGGATAGTGCTAATTTTCATTTGAAAATTCCCTGCTGCCATCATTATTAGCAAAAACATACCTTTAATCGATACACTTTCTATACACTTCGGCATTCCGTACACTTGACCCTTTCCGGGACATTTAATGACATTTGTTATTCATTTCTTTTCCATGTGTGTGTATAATATTATGCTGCACTTTTTGTCATGGTATTTTTAACTGCTTATGTATTTCTTTATCCATTACCTACTTTGTGTAGGCAAAATGACAAAAGGATTTTTCATGTGTGCAACATCGTATTTATACCCCAGGGCTATAAACACAACATGGTTAAAGACCATAAAATAAAATTTTGCAAAGTTTTCCAAGAACGTCAATTTGTTGGCATTTTATTTAAAATATCTTTTTAACGCATAACAGCTAAATATGTAGTATTTAACTTAATACCACATTGTTATATTATATCTTAAAAGATATCATTGACCCACGACGTACAGTCACCCCGAGCTAAATGAGCGTGACAGACTTCACCTCAGTCTTGGATCAGTGAGTATGAAAGACCATTTGTTCGGCTGACCTACCGCGATGCAGCTCCTGACCACCAGGAATCTGAAACATAAGCCAAACTGATTTGCTCTCTNTTCTCTCTCTCTCTCTCAGCCTGTTATGCAGAATAGTGCTGAGCGCCATCGAATTTGCAATTCGACATGAAACCAAGTGCTCTTTGATGGCCCTGAAACACAGCCATTCATACATTAAGTGGTGTTTTTCATCTCAGCAGCAAGGAACATGCAGGTTACTCCAGCCCTGGTCACTGAATCAGAGCCTTGACATTTGAAAAATGACGTGCTCCAGCTGGATGGAGATTGAAAGCAGTATTTTACTCTGAAACTTTTGTATATATGTATATACAATACATGATTTATTAGAAATGTCGATCAGCAGAGATAGGCCATTTTGGAAGAGCTTGACGTGACTTCTCCATTAAGGACTATCCGCTTTCACCTTCTCCTTTCGCCTCGCATAGACAAGCAGCATCTCGAATTTCAAATTCCCCAAACGCTTGACATCCGAGAGCAGCGTGAAGCTGAGGGGACTAAAAACAAGCGTGTAAACGTTTCATGTCTTGCTCATACTAGGCAGTCTGGAAATATGCTTGTAGACACCTTCAGTATGCTGTAGTGAAGGTGTATCTTGGCATGTGGTGTAATGCGGAACAGAAACAGTACACTTCAGTTTGGCCGTGGTGTAACAGTGTTACGCGACACACCACACTGACACGGTTTCACGGTTAGGCACGGTGTATGATTGTATGGTTACACCGTTGTTTTGGGCTTCGACTCACTGACTCGGCTGCAGAGTGTTAGCTAACGTAATGTCGTGACTAGCTAGTTAGCCAGCTAAGTGCATTAATACAGAGTAACGGAAACACACGAGTATGTGATCAAGTCAGCAAGTCGTTGAGCAACGATTTGGCTCCACATTGCAAGTCAAAGTATTATTTGAGTCTGGCTAGTATCTTTGATTTCTCTTGATATGTTTAACTGTCAGGTTACAGCATGGAGTAAACCATCACTGGCCCTGAAAGCTTTCTGATTTCTGCTCAGTCTCTTTAAAATGCTTTCACAGCAGCATACACAGACGGACAGATTGTGATTTCTCTTGTACTCTCTGTACCAACCTACCATGTTGTGCAGATTTGTAAGGACATCAGACTTCTTCTCACTCGCCTCTGTAAGCAACAGCCTCCGTGAATTTTTTATCTGAAAAAAAAATGGCCTACTGCATGACATAACATAACGCTACTTACTTTAATGTTTTTTTGTGAAAATCATATGGATGGATGTCTATTGACACAGTAATGTAGATACATAATAATAAGCATTTAGCAGAATATATAGGAAAAAAATTTATTATTGCAAAGTATTAAATGTTATATTACTAGACCAGATGGACCAGCGATGTTTTGCACTGTGCAATGAGGTTACGACTCTTTTCTTATATTTATTGTCAGTGTGTTGTAAATAGTTGATTAGAAAAGGTGCTCAATCCATTCAGCATATCTGTTGATATATATAGAACAGGACAACGGGACAGCTCTTTTAAACCCAATGAGAAAACAAACACACACACTTCTCCCTTCAAACAGTACCGAAGGACTTTCCACGAACCTCCCATGCAGTTTTTCAGTAAAGAGAATCCTCCTCTCCAGGCTACTGGCTCTGAATCATTTCTGTTTTTTTCGGTATGAGTATCCCTGCTGGGATGATTTCTGAAGCAAGGATGACGAGGAATTCCTCTGAGTAGGAAGGATGTCCTGAAAACCTCAAAGCGACTGTTAGATAATGATGAAGCTTCGAATCAGCCGCACATGGCAAGCTCCAAGAGGTGTGCGATCCCGATCGTGAGAAGAACCTATTATGGGATGTGACATTCTGGAAAACGTAGAGCCAGCTAGTATCAATGGGCCCTCCCTCTCTTTGAAAGAGAGCAAATAAACAAAAACACTGGGGCTGATTTCTTTCTAGCCCAGACTATAGATTCACGCAGCCTAATCACTGACTTTTCTTCTAGAGTTAGCATCCACTCGGGGCTAATTTATTTAAGCTCACGTCACTGTCTCATCCATAACACATCATCAGCAGTGATCGAGGAGCTGCATCTTTTCTTGATCACTTAATTTTTTCCCTTCCTTTTTTGTTTTCTCCTCAGAATGCCTTCGGAGGAGACGTAAGAATACACCAAGCGCTCATTGTGCTCACAGAGTACAAATGGACAGAAGGGACAAACAGTTTAACGGTTTTGTGGTTTTTGGCATGCGTGAAAGAGCCGGCTAACGGCAAGCGCAGCTTCTCTCTTTACAGTGCTTGCTACTCGAGAAAAAAAACGAAAACGAAACACACCGCATGGTTACGGAGGGCAACTGGGCGATAAGATTCTATTGTTTACAAATAATTTGTCCCTCTACGAGACCTACCGTGCATTAAATAACCACTAGCGCTAAAAGGAGCACTATTAGTGACGGCATTCTTCACACAAAGGCGAATAAACTAGCAACGGTAGCAGTAGCAGGGATACCACCTTCAGCAGATCTCCCTGATGATTATATGGTGATTAGTAATAAGACTAATTAGTAATATGTTAAGTAATAACTGCTATTATGATCTACAGACAATGGCTTAGGTTATTCCTCGATACACCTTGCCATTTTGAAGCCTAATCTTAATTATGAGGATGTTTTATGAGAAGACGCTTCTCTGACAGCTCAATTGAATTTCCTCCAAAGAAGTACAGCATAAAAGAACAGATCCTTATTATCCAGTCTGGATAATAACCGAGGCTGCACGTGGTTTACACGCTCGGTGGAAATCTTCGTTTTAAGGTCATTTTAAGTCTAAGATTAACCTGAATCTAGTGAAACCTGAAGTCGGAATCTGCACTAACTGGGAGGTGTGTGTGTGTGTGTGTGTGTGTGTGTGTGTGTGTGTGTGTGTGTGTGTGTTTTCATGTTGTTGTTGTAGGAGACCAAAGAGCTTGTGGCCATAAAGAAGTTCAAGGACAGTGAAGGTAAAGCACGACTGCACGGACAATGTGAAATATGCATCCTTATTTATTTATATTTTTTAAAAACTCGTATTTAGAGATGTTTATTTTTAAGACATTCTGATAATCATCATTAGCAAAACAATTTGTCGTATTTTTTTTCCCCGAATGGTAATAAGTGGTCTTAGATTGTAATTTTTCTCCCTGTATAGGAAACACAACATGAAATTATAGCTTGTGGGAGCTAGGGCTGTAACTCACAATGATTCTGATGATCAGTTAATCTACTGATTTTTTTTTTTCCAATGAGTTGATTGGTCAGATTATTTTTAAATGCCATTAATAATTATTTAAAAATGCTTCTTGCCAGCATTTCAGTCAGCTCGTACTACAACAGAACTCTTAACTGGGGTTAATTACATAACGCATCCCGAACTGCAGTACAATATTACTGACTTTTATCAGACATTCTGTAATACCATGAGACTATTACCATGTGTTTATGTCAGCCACATATTTTTTTTTCCAATATATACACCCAAACTAATGGAAGGTCTTGGTTTTCTGTACTTTGAATTTCATACTATATGTCAGAGTGACCAATGGAGTAATAGACTCAAGGCGAATCATTTTCAGGATGGGGATTTGACTCCCAAGGCTATGGGTCGATTCCCAGCACCCTCAAAGTTAACTGTGATCAGGAAGTCCGGAGGGCAACTTGATGACTTGACACAAAGCATATATTATGTATATATACTCAGTGTCCATTTTAATGGGAAAAACCTGTAAAACTGCTCATTCATGCGATTATCCAGCCAGCCAATGACGTAGCAGCATCACAATGCATAAAAGGTATTCATACACGTACAAGGGCAACAGCTTCAGTTCATTTTCACATCAAACTTCAGAAGAAACATCACCGTGGCATGGTTGTTGGTGCCAGATGGGCTGGTTTGAGTATTTCAGATACTGCTGATCTCCTGGGATTTTCGCGCACAACAGTCTAAAATTTACTCTGAACGGTGTGGAAAAAAAAAAAACAACCATCCACCGAGCGGCAGTTCCGTGGGCTGAAACACCTTGCTGATATGAGAGCCCAAAGGAGAATGATCAGACTGGTTCAAGCTGTCAGGAAGGCTACGGGAACTCAAATAACCACTCTAGTACAATCGTGGTGAGCAGAAAAGCATCGCAGAATGCACCCAAAGGCCAGGAGATGTTTGGCCAATCTTTCAACTGTCCGGTTCTGGCGAATCTGAGATCCCAAAAAATAACAGATCTTTTTTTTCCATTATGATGTTTGATGTGTATATAATAATTGAAGCGCTTGCACAGTATCTGCATGATGTTATGCGTTGTGCTGCTGCCACGTGATCGGATGATTGCATGAATGAGCAGAGGTTCAGGTGTTCCTATTAAAGTGGTTGGTGAGTTTACATATCGCGCCCATTACGTAAATTGAATGTCGTAGCGTTTATCAGTGACTAATCATTCATTTGAGACCATGTTCATTGAGTTGTCATACACACTGCACACACTGAATATATATATATATTCAAACGTGTGTATGCAAACTCGGTCTGTTTCTCTGTTGCACAGAGAATGAAGAGGTGAAGGAGACGACTCTGCGGGAGCTGAAGATGCTCCGCACGCTGAAGCAGGAGAACATCGTGGAGCTGAAGGAGGCGTTCCGGCGCAGAGGGAAACTCTACCTGGTGTTTGAGTATGTGGAGAAGGTCAGGCCGAAGCTCTCAGCTTACTTCGTGATTGCCTACGTTTTTTGTTTTCTCGCTCTCTCACTCCCTCTGTGTTTGTGTGTGTGTGTGTGTGTGGATGTCATCTCGAAGTGCATGCCGGACATGGTGTTTGAACGTGTGTTTAAGCTGATCACATAACAGGCGATTCAGGATGTATTAAGGATGTAGAATGAAGAGTATGTCCTCCTGTCAGGAAGCAAGCACGTGGCTCCAGGGCATTTTTGCTGCAGCGATTGTTCTTCGAGTTTTTAACTCTAAAACATTAAACATTAAAGCCTTCAGCATGTCCCTGCTTATGAGCGAGAGAGATTCGGTCTTATTTCAATGTGCGAAAACCATGAGCATGTTCTGTCGGCTCTGGTGGGAGGAAAACAGTAACTCAGATAAGTCTGGCTGGTTCTGTGATGATATAATCTGCTCATAATCTCCTCATCTGCTTTCGGTCTTGACACCCATGCTCATTTTCACCTCTTGGAATGAACCGAAGATTGCTTGTGCACCTTCGTACAGCTCATGCATATTAATGCTGGACTTTAGAATAAATGAAATGAAAACCAGTTAATCCTGTTGACACTTTAGGTTTCTACACCTTCAGTGCTTGGACCCTGATAGTAAAAAAAAAGGTCCAGGCAGTATTAAAGAGAAAATGTCCTCTCTCCTGAGGACTTTCCCAAAAACTTGAAGGAACTGCTTTATTTCTGACTGTTACACAGTGCTGAAACTGGGGACTTATTAGTCTTAGATTATGTAAAACATCCAGGCCTCTGTGTAATTGATAGTATTGTTACTATAGAAACAACCTATACAAACGAGCGAAGATTAATTAGACGATTATAGAAGATTGGTCCACACCTTCTGACCAATCAGAATCAAGAATTCCACAATGCTGTAGTATAAATTTTGATATTTTGGTAGACCTGACTTTATTTTACACTTGACGCCTTAACGACTGTTACATGTTACATGTCTGATGATCCATGACAGCGATCAAAACATTTGGGGAAATCCCTCTACGTGATTGGGTTGAGTGGGCGGAGCTTAAAGCCTTTTCAGATCATTTGCTTTCGAACTTTTGAAGTTAAACGTTTTTTCTGTTAAGTATTTATATATATATATATATATATTTTCATTTCTATAGTGAAGTCATGTTGTGTAGTAATTAAAAAATTATTTACGTGACAAAAGTTGTCATGACTATCTGTCAGAGTGTAAGATGTAATGGCATTAATTAAGTGTTTATGCTCCATTTTCCTATTTTTGCTTTATGTTGCTTCTGGCCTCAGTGATGACTTCCTTACAGTGAAGCACTAAATACATAAACGTACCTCGTCTTACATCCCTGCTTTGAATTCCATTGACATTTGAAGCTATAATAAGCCCGTGAAAATGTGTTTCCAGCTTCCATGGGTTATGCCATTCTCAGTAATATGCTTCCCGTAATTAGTAAAACAACACTTTGTGACATCTTGTACGACCTCGACGACCTCCTTTACGGGTTACCGCGCGGTGGGCTATAAGTCCGCAACTACATTTATCAGCTGATTAAAGCGATCCACTGGTGCCATAAGAACGAGATTGTACACAGAGGTAAAAGCCAATGCTGGATTTCAAATGGATTCTTGAACACTTATATTTAATGGGTTATGTAACGTGTTCCTCTGTTTCTTCTCAGACATCAAGCCTGAAAATCTTCTCATCAGCTCCAATGACATCCTCAAGCTGTGTGATTTTGGTAAGTTGGCTTCTGTGTATAAGATTAATCTCTCTCAATTCATCTATTAATAATTCTACATGCCACTGGACCTGAACGTGTTACACTCAGATGTTCATACATTTTAGCGTGTACCTCAGACCTCCATGGATGTGCTTAGCGCAATAGATCGTACACTTTGGATATATTTACGTGATATAATTAGATGTTTAAAAGCCTACAACACACAGGAGAGTGCGAGCGCACTACGTGTGATGGTTCTAACCGAGACCGTAATGCCCCACCTGCTGGAAGACAAACACAATTGCCTGAAAAGTGAAAAAGTCACGCTTTATATGATTAGGCAGCTCAGTGAGTGCCATGGAGAATGCGCATGAGTCACAGCAGACGTCTTTTGAACGCTTTTAAAAAATCGAGCCGATCTAATTACCTCACGCTTATAAGACGTCAGAGTGAGTGCAGTGGGCAGAGAAAAACAGTGTTAAGTCTAATTATACGTTTATTTATATAGTGCCTTTTCAAACTTCCGGTTGCTTTACAACGTCTACCGGTAACTATACAGTAAATAAGTGTACACAAGACAAAACATGATTAGTGTGTACATCGACACACTGAAGACTCCGACTTCTCTTATGAGAAAAGCTTGAAATATGGATAGGGAAAACACCCTTGCTCTGTTACAATTTAAAAATCGGCTATTTAAAAGACTGCGATGGAAATGTCACTCACATTTAGTTACAATTTAATAATCCACTCCATGGCCAAAAGTGTGTGGACACCTGACCTCACGTGCTTGTTGAGCATCCCATTCCAGATTTATTCCCCCTTTGCTGTTATAATAAGCTCCACTCTTCTGGGAAGCTTTCCACTAGATTTTGGAACGCGGTTGTTGGGATTTGTGTTCCTTCAGCCACAAGAGCATTAGTGAGGTCAGGTACTGATGTCAAGCAAGGAGGTCTGGGAGTTCAGTCAGAGTTCCACTTCATCCCAAAGGTGTTCAGTGGGGTTGAGGTCAGGGCTCTGTCCAGGAAACGCAAGTTCTTCCACTTCAACCTCAACACACCATGTCTTCATGGAGCTCGCTTTGTGCACATGTTAATTTGTCAACAAAGTTCCCACTTTTTCCCACATAGATTAGGATTAGATTAGATTAGCCTTTAATTTCTCCCTTAGGAGACATTTGGATTGAGAACACAGTTGACGTTACAATACATGCATACTGTACAACTGCACCCAGATCTGTATAAACAGCAGAACATACACACTATACAATAACCAAACATATACATAACCTTACACTTCTGGCAGCCTGTACCTTCTTCCATCAACTCATACTCTTTGTGACTCTTTGTGGTTTGGGTCACAAATGATTTTAAGGCTCTGCGTCCTCACAGTCCCCTCAAAAATCTCCCGAAGAGACGATGAGGACAGCGTGCCAATTATTTTTCCAGCCCTTCTAATCGGGTTTTGGAGTTATAACAAACCATGTTATAATACCATAATGGATAATGGATTCAATGGCTGCGATGTAAAACAGTAACGTAGTGCTTTTATCCACTCCATGGACCCTAAAACCTTAAAACGCAAACGCTGATGAGCCCGTTGTAACTGAAAATCAAAATGAATCCCCAAATACTTGTATGTTGTTACCTGCTCAGCTCTCTGTCCCCATAAACTGAAACTGGGCTGTCGTCTGAGAATATAACAATGCAATTATTCGCATGCTGGTTTCTACAATTGTAATCACATACCACATTTTTCTTTCCCCGTCGCATGTGTCGGAACTCCTCGAGGTCATGGACGGAAAGTGGACGCGCTGTCTCGCTATAAGGAATGCGTAATACCATTTTAATTATATAAGGATTTTGTGTTTTGCCCTGTATTTTGTATTCTTGGGTAGAAACGCGTGAAGCGGCATTTGACTTTCTTTCGCTCATGTGAAAGCCACAGTCCTGCATATAAATACCGATATACAAATATCAGGTGTCAATCATTAAGAGACACTCGACGCAGTGTTAGGAGTGTACATGTGTTACCACCTGGAGCACTGTCTGTCTGTCATTCCCTTATTACCATATTCCGCAACCTCCCCTTTTTTGTGTGTGTGTGTGTGTTTTCCCTCTTCCAGGCTTTGCCCGGAATCTTTCAGAAGGCAGCGATGCCAACTACACAGAGTACGTGGCCACCAGGTGGTACCGATCTCCTGAGCTTCTTCTCGGGTGAGTGTCCTGTAACGTTTTGTGGCTTTTGGTGGACGTGCGAGCCCTTTTAAAAAGACGATTGTAGGCGGATAGGATTACTAATGTAGAAGAACAGCTC
>CM074969.1:13878517-13891381 GCA_037577455.1 Pangasius macronema
TGGGCAGCTTTTACAGAGGTATTCACAAACCTGGACTGAGAATAGTAGCCTGAATGCTTAACTTTCAGTATGCTAATCATGTGATGGTAAATTGGGGTGTGAAAAAATGGGGTAGCTGTGGAATGATGCTACATCAGACCATTTCTAACCAAATAGTGCATTGTGAACATGATCAGAGAAATGTAGATTTACTTTTTATATCTTACTAGTGCACAGCTGAACCTACCACTTACTACATATTGGGTATTGTGTGTGTGTGCCACGAGTGCATATGGGATCAGGGAAGAGGTGCTGGTCTGTTAAGGAAGGTACTGTCACGCCGAGTCTCGTCTCAAGGACCCGTATCAGCGGACAGCGCTGCCATGGCCAACCACTCCAAACGCCAGACGAACTTTGACCCCTGGTGAGCCCTCACTGTTGGCATGACTGTATCAGCAGTTATTAGTATCACGGCTCAGTGCAGAATACATATCTTTTCATGTCATTGAAATTATTGTACGATTTTAGGTCATTTTGAACGGGACTGTATAAAATTATGAGCATTACTTAAAATCTTGCTTTAAAGGCTGGAAGCATTTTACAATATATTTGTTTCGATTCTGACTTTAGGAGTAACTCAGAGGCGATGGCTATGAACCCACCGGAGATTCCGAAGCAGAAGGAAAAACAGGGTTTCTTTAGAGCAATAAAGAAGAAAAAGAAGAAGTCACAACCAGTGAGCCTCACACTTTTATTTAATACTCGACTGGATTTTTTTTGGAGCCAATAGACCATTTAAATTATGCGGTCTTCTTGCAGAAAGTTCATCGTAGCAGAAAATAGTGCGTGTATAACTGAAAGGATATGTTATCACGGGTGGACTAATGATAAATCAGTTGCAAGCCCGCAGTGTAAGTAAAAGCTCTGGTGTGCTGCCCAGTTTTGGTGGAAATGTCATTAACTAGGCTAAAAACTAGTAGCCTAATATTTTAATAAAGCACATGTTTGTGACCTCACAACAGAAAGTCACCACGCCATTGGCAGACATTTGAGATGTGGTGCTCTCTCTTCGTATCATAAATAAAAGATATTATTTGAACCTGGCCAGCATCTTTATTTTCTCTCAATATGTTACATACCATGGAAACCAACCCCAGGTTGTGTACAGCAGTATGCTCTCCGTGCTAGTCCCAAGTCCGGATAAAATTGGGGAGGGTTGCTTCAGGAAGGGTATCCGGTGTGAAAACTGTGCCCAATCAAATACATGGACCAATGATCCTCTATGGCTTCCTCTAATTGAAGCTATGAGTAAAAAGCTAATAGCCCAGACACAAGATCTGCTTGTACAGTACAACTGGCTACTGATTTGTCCACCCTGTGTTGAATTTAAAAACATAGTGGGAACAGATTAACCTCACACCTAATGCTAACTTTCACCTACTGTCAGTATTATTACAGAAATTTGGGAAACTTCCTATAACAGCTGCAAGGAGGATTGCTTTATGTGTCTTTTTGTGTGCTGTCTCTCTGGGTTGCTTGGTCTGTGTTTGTCTTTTAGCCATTATACATAGTTATAGCAGTGTGTGTATTTGTGTGTGTGTGCAAGAAATATATGCTAAATGAATAGTCCACTTTTACAGAATAGGACTGAAAGATTTGACAAGAAGAGATGAATTGAGGAAAACGACAAAAAGATAAAGTTAAATATGTTTTACTTTTAAATCAGTGGTAAACAGCTTGATGATGCACAACAAAATGGAGTCCTGCTAGTTAGCTAGCCTACCACCAGCTACACCCATCAGAGTTCAAGGAGGTTCAAAGAAAATATAGGATGTAAGCTAACACTAGCCTTATCAGAAAACTCTGTGATGCTAATTCTGGTGTGTCATATTCTATTAGCCTTAATGGAAAGCTACATTACCTAAAGCTAAGACTAGTCTGCAATATTCTGTTAGCCCTAATAGAATAGTCACATTATCTAAAGCTAATGCTAGCCTGTGATATATTATTAGCCTTAATAGAAAGTGCATAACCTAAAGCTAATGCTAGTCTGCAATATTCTATTAGCCTTAACAGAAAACTTTATTATGTAAAGCTGATGCTAGTCTGTGGTAAAGATGATCGGAATTATCTTTCAACGTAATGTATTTCGATTATAGATCGGACACTTTATGACAATCGGAATAATCTTAGCTACATTATCTAATGCTAATACTAATCACATTTAATACTAATACTAATACTACAATTAGCCTCAAGAGAAAATTATACAGTATATAAAGGTAATGCCAGCCTATGATATTGTCTTGTTAGTCTGGAGTTGTTTTTCATTTATACAAGTTCAATTTTCATTTATTTTATGGGAAAAATCTGTTCACATATAAACAGAAATAAGGTCCAAATAGACTAGACTAATACGCTTCATACTATGATGTGCTCATTAGTTAATTGTCCCCAGGTTAAGCTAATTTAGCTCAAACAGGGATGTAGTCCTATTATTAATCAAATCCCTCAAGCTCAAATCCAGATAAGGACATAATGGGAATTATGTTCATGGCATAACCCCCACCCCACCCCCCCAACCCCAGATTGTCATAAGCAGACCCAAGCAGTGTGTCTGCGACGGAAATCTGCCTCTCATCCAAAAAATGTGCTCTGTGTGCAAACTGTAAGCCATGGGTCCGTATGTTCATCTCATCTGCTGCTTTCAACAACAAAAAAAACATGTCTGTCTCTTCCTTCAATGAGCCGCTGGCCTTTTTCTGCGTCTTATATTCCAGACGGAGGGCTGCGAGGGAAGGAACCCGAGCATCAAGAAAAGCCTTTTCCCTCTCTTTAACTCAAAGAATAGCTTAAAGCATAACTCCTCTGTGCTTCCTGTCCTTGCTCAGCCCATGGTACAGCACTCATGGAACCGTCCCGCTCCACATTGTCCATTGTTGACATCACACCAGAGTCTCCACTGCATGTGTCTATAAATGTAGACATCACTTCTTTTTGTTTGTAGCTTCTCAGTGATATTTGTTCAATGTGACACCATGAGCATTGGGCCCAGATTCATGTAAACTTTAAGCAAGCATATCTCAGAGCACTTGGTGAGATATTTGGACATGCTTCTGAATCCCTAGAGTTCAGAAATCGCATGGTTCTGAATCCATTCAGTTCTGAATATCAATTGAGGTTCTGTTAAAACCCTTACTAAGCATGCATTCTGATTTTATGGATCTGGTCCCGACTGTTTCAATATGTGAAACATCATTAACATCCCTGCTAGCGTAGCAGCACAAGCATGCCATCAGATGCATGGAACTTCAGCAGTGCCTGCTTACAGTGGATGCACAGCTACACTTATGATTCTCCAGAAGCAGGAGAGTGCAGGAGAATGGAACACAATGTGTTTTTTCCCCTCCCAAAAAACACAAACATATTTACACTAGTTAGTAGAGACAGGGGCTGGGTGTGTCATAATAGTCCAGCTAATTAAACACTGTGTATATTAATATACACTTACCATCCACTTTATTAGGAACACCTGTCCAACTGCACACTCATGCCGTTATCTAATCAGCCAATCGTGTGGCAGCAGCGCAATGCATAAACTCATGCAGACACAGATCAAGAGCTTCAGTTAATATTCACATCAAAGATCAGAATGGGTGACTTTAGCCGTGGCATGGTTGCTGGTACCAGGTGGGCTGGTTTAAGTATTTCAGAAACTGCTGATCTCTTGGGATTTTCAGACACAACAGTCTCTAGAGTTTATACAGTATGGTGTGAAAAACAAAACACATCCTGTGAGCGGAAGATCTGCAGGCTGAAACCCCTTGCTGATGAGAGAGATCAGAGGAGAATGACCAGTCTGGTCTGAGCTGACAGGAAGTCTACAGTAACTCAAATAAGCACTCTTTACAATCATGGTGAGCAGAAAAGCATCTCAGAATGCACAACCCATCAAACCTCACGGTAGATGGGCTACAACAGCAGAAGACCACATCAGGTCCAGTTTGGGTGAGTCTGTGCCCATGATAGCCTCAGATTCTTGTTCTCGGCTGACAGGAGTAGGAACCCAGTGTGGTCAGTGAGGTAGCCACCTCAAAGTTAAAAGTTTTGTGCATGCTGAGATGCTTTTCTGCTCACCACGGTTGCAAAGAGTGATTATTTGAGTTACTATAGACTTCCTGTCAGCTGAAACCAATCTGGCCATTTTCCTCTGTCCTCTCTTATCAGCAAGGCATTTCCACCCACAGAACTGTCACTCACTCAGTGTGTTTTGTTTTTCACACCATTCTGTGTAAACTCTAGAGACTGTTGTGTGTGAAAATCCCAGGAGATCAGCAATTTCTGAAATACTCAAACCAGTCCACCTGGTAACAACAACCATGCCACAGTTAAAGTCACAGAGATCACACTTTTTCTTCATTCTGATGTTTGACGTGAACATTAACTGAAGCTCTTGACCTGTATCTGCATGATTTTTTTTTTTGCATAGTGTAGCTGTGACGTGATTGGCTAATTAGATAACTACATGGATATGCAGGTGCACAGGTGATCCTAATAAAGTGGACAGTGAATGTAGTTGTATTATAATTTTATATATGTATAGGTAGATTGCAATGGAAACTGATGTACACTCCCAGCCTGCTGGCCCCATGCACGTTATTTGTGTTTTTTGGTTTCCCTGTCCTCAGTTTTCTCGATTGTCGCTGTGGTTTAGTGCTTTTTGCACACTGTTTTTTTTCTCTGCATGGTTGCCAGGTTGCAGCTGAAGGCCAGCAGGACCAGCTGGTACTCCAGAGACCGGTCAAATCCTCGTCCCACCACAGCAGCCGTCACCGGAACCGGGACAGAGAACGAGACAGAGACAGGGACCGGGAAAGGGATAGGAACCGAGAGCGAGGGCGTGATCGAGAAAGAGAGAGAGACAACACCTGGCCTATAGAGAAGCATACAAATGTGCAACCTCAGGCAAGTAACTGTTTGCTTCTTTTCTTGAACCACCTTTGATTGCATGTCCTTATGGATCTGAATCTCTGTGATGCTGAATCTTTAGGAATCCTTATGTCATTGTTCTGGATCCTTATAGATCTGAATTCTTAAGGTTCTGAGTCATGGTTTTGAATCTTTATCATTCTGAATGCTGAATATCAGAATAGCGCTGAATCCTTATAGATCTGAATCCTTATAGTTCTGGATCATTACAGTTCTGAACCCATATAGTTCTGGATTATTATAGTTTTGAATTCTTATAGTTCTGAATTCTTATAGTCCTGAATTCTTCTAATTCTGACTCTTTATAGTTCTGAATTCTTATAGTCCTGAATCCTTATAGTTCTGAATTCTTATAGTCCTGAATTCTTATTGTTCTAAATTCTTCTAATTCTGACTCTTTATAGTTCTGAATTCTTATAGTTCTAAATTCTTCTAATTCTGACTCTTTATAGTTCTGAATTCTTATAGTCCTGAATCCTTATAGTTCTGGATCATTACAGTTCTGAACCCATATAGTTCTGGATTATTATAGTTTTGAACCCTTATAGTTCTAAATTCTTATAGTTCTGAATTCATATAATTCTGACTCTTTGTAGTTCTGAATCTTTTTAGTTCTGAATGTTTATATTTCTGAATCCATATAATTCTAAATTCTTATAGTTCTGAATTCTCATAGCTCTAAATCATGGTTATGAAATCATGAAATCATTTCCAAGTTTCGAATTCCTCATAACTGTGACCATTTGCGCTTCTTAATCTGAATATTTATGCCTTCGAATACTTCACGTTTTTTCTGAATCCCTTCTGAATTTAATTGTTCGGGGGCATTTATAATTGTCATGACTCTGAGTCACGATATTTAATTCTTATACATCTAAATGAATTGTTATGTTTGTGATTCATCATTTAACTTCAGAATTATTGGCACCCTGCAAGAGGAATCGCAAAATGATTGCGATGAAAAAGAAAAAGATCAGCAATTGGAGAAACTACTTACCTTTTCTTTAACAGAAATCTTTCTGATGAGAGCTACTTCCTTTAGGTAAAAACAGGATAAATTTACACATGGGCATGACCTGTACTATTTTGATTTTTCTTGGAAACAAATTTCAGTGTAAACCTCTATTAAAAGGAGTAAAACCATGGAAACTGGAAGTAAATGAAAGATAGGTTCATCCACTACTAAAGCACATGGAGCAGCTTTAGAGACATTAACTGAAAAATGGCTGCTAATGTAAAAGCAGGTTTGTAGTTTGGACTCCTGAGGATTCTCACTGACGTTTTTGAATTCTTAAAGATCAGATTTTTTTATGGTTTTGAATTCCCATAGTTCTTTGCCATATTGTTATAAACCCTTATGATGCTATATTCTTATGTTTCTGCTGGGCCGTGGATATCATTTCTCACAGATGTGAGTCATCATCACAGCTCCTTTGTATTTATTTACTTTCAGAACCAACCTCTTAGGTCTCTGCGTAAGTTGCTGCACCTCTCCTCTCCCCCCTCATCCTCTACACCTCCTAGCCAGCCTCCTCCTCCTCCTCCTCCTCCTCCAGATCGCTCCTCTGAAGTGCGCTTCCAGCCACTTGCCAACCCGGCACCCAAAGCAGCACCCCCGGCCATTCCTGAAGCACGGGCCATTCCAGTGGGCAGCATCACTCCTAACACCAAGAGCCGTAAGCCCCACAACTACCCTCTTCCAGGGCAGATAGAGTCCGCCTGGCATGCCTCGGCTCCCTACCCTGACCAAATGGCCAGTAAAGGTGGGCAAAATGGCATCGGGTTCGCCAGGGCTGCCCGTCCTCGGATGCCAAACCTCAATGACCTGAAAGAAACCGCTTTGTAGGGGCAGACCTGTCTTCTTTCTCTCTTTTGACTATATGGGGGTAACTGCAAAACCAATATCACTTCCGCACTTAACGACACCTCTGGCCAGAAGGTGGCGCTAGTCATGTCTTGAGTTTGTTTTTTAAAAAAAAAAAAATCATCCACATCCTTTGATAGAATTTGTATTATTGTTAATGGGTTCAGTTTTCAGTTATTGACATTGATGATGTATCTAAGTATTTGTATAAGGAAATTTATCAGATGGGGGGTCAATTAACCGTGGAATAGTAAGAGCTTTAGTTTATACACCAGAGAATGTATAAATATTTATTGTGTAATAATTCTATATTTCATGGAGATTATTTAATTAATTATGAGTGTCTTAATATTTAATATTTACATTGTACAGAGTGCATTTTATCGTTGTAACAAATGGTACATATTATTATTATTATTATTATTATTATTATTATTGAACAGTTTGTTCTGTTATGAATCCGCTATTGCCTGGACACTTAGGCATCTCAACTTTTAAAAGTTTTGCGAGATCTATGAGATCTAACTGCCCATTAACACAGAAGCTACACTGTCAGAGGCTAATTCTCATCACATGATCTCCAGCTATACAATGGCAGGTTTTTTTTTATTGCTTGATTTTCCTTTTTTTATCTCTCTCTTTGTGACAGCATTTCAGATGTCACCATAAACTAAAATCTGAACTGTAAGCCAAACCCAGTCTGAATGGCTGAAAAGATGGATGGCATGCCACAGGAGAAGCAGTCAGTGATGAGTTCAGTGGTTTGTGTCAGTACTGAATGCCTGACGATCACCTCTTGCACATCATCGGGTTTGTTTTCCAAAGCTGTTTTTAATGTTCCCTCATTGACTCGCCTGTGTCATTTCCCCATTGGGAGAGAGTTCAAGCTGTTTATGAGTATACGTGTGAGCAATAAGTTACATGTGAAGTCGTCTCGCAAGCCAGATGAGCGAGTCTGAAAGGGTTCGTCGATAAAGATGGCCAAAATACGCCTACTTTGACAGAAGGAAGGCATTTTCTTTCGACTAATAACAGACCTTTTCTTTCTGTAGCCTTGCAAGACTCTTGTTTCCTCACCACTAACTGCGTCAGACAAATGTCTCTTAAACAAGTTTTAAATACAGGACTCTGTCAGCTTTTTTCAATCCAGTGACTGTATTTTGCTCTGAAAAGCTCATTTGTCACTGTTCATAAGTATGTACGTATACGCGAACGGACAGACAGCCAATCAGATTGTTGGAGATTCTGGAGCTCGTGGCCAGAAAAGTGAACAAAAGATATCGGACCATGGACAACCATGAGTTGTGGATTCTGAATAGTTGGAAGGTGTATATTAAATTTCTATAACAGCCGCTTACAGGAGGAATTGTATGGTTGATGCGCCACATAAATGGATTTTAAAAAGTGTGTGATTGTTGCTATAACGTAAATGACAGCAGGAACTAACTTGTTTTGCGGATGTTCTTTCGTAAATAAAAAAAAAATATTGGCACATTGCTGTGCTGTAAGTGAAGTGAAGTGAAGTGAAGTGAGATGTGGCCAAGTGTGGTGACCCATACTCGGAATTTGTGCTCTGCATTTAACCCATCCAAGTGCATACACACACCCGTGAACACACACCCAGAGCAGTGGGCAGCCATTTTAGCTGCGGCGCCCGGGGAGCAGTTGGGGAATCGGTGCCTTGCTCAAGGGTCTCACCTNTATTGAGGGTGGCAGAGAGCGCTGGTCATTCACTCCCCCCACCTACAATCCCTGCCGGACCCGAGAATCGAACCCACCACCTTCAGGTTCACCTTCGGGTTACAAGTCCGACTCTTGGACCATTAGGCCACGACTCGGGATTCTGCTTAGCTTATGCGGCCCTACACGACAATATCCTTTACTAGTCGAAAAATAGTCCGGTGTAGTGGGGCCCCTGTCACTGATTATTCCTCGTGTAACATTTGATTCGTAGTGTGTAACTTGTCCACTGTACACGACAGGTGGCGTCATTTATGTTACTTCACACTTGTACATAGTTAGCAACCTCATTTTTTTAAAATATCGGTCAACGGAAGTTGACTGTGCAACTCGCCAAGGAAAACTACATTATATTTGTTCCGAAGAGCTAGCGCCTTCATCCTCAGCGATCCATGAGCCATTACACCATTTGTGTGACAGAGGCGACATGCTCTACTGAGCCCTGAGTGGAAGTCAATGAGGGTGTGTTAACAGTGATGGAATATTTTCTGGATATAGGCTTTATAGTACATTTCAGAAGTAACAGAATGTGGGTGTGAATTATTTTGGAAGAATTCGAAGCACAGTTTTGTTATAAAAAACAAATAATGTAATGTCTATGACCAAGACGCGTACAAGACTCTGAGATACAGAGATGTCGTTTATGTAACTCTCAAAGCATATATAATGTTGAATTGCTGTATACGGCTCAGAGATGATCTTATATCATATATACAGTGTATATAAAACTGAGAAAAGAATGAATGTTGAGCGATGACTGGATTGTATCATTGTGAAAAAGGAGCAATATCAAAGTTTAGATGAATATTTTACTCCTTTAAATCTATTTAATGACAATGATCAAAGGTTATATTCCACATACAGTAGTTTATTATACCAGATCCCAGAGAGAAATTGAAAGAGATATTTAACTGAGAGTTTAAACACTTTATTGAACTGCTTTTTTGTGTGTGTGTTATTTATAGTACACTTTTTTTTTCTTTTAGTATTGTTTACCAATGGTGCACTTTAAAGCTGTGTTTCTCCCAAGAGTTTTGTGCCCATATGGTGTTTTATATAAATGGCAAACACAAAAACTGTTTTTTTTTTCAGTGTAACCTTGTATCATGACCACTTTCTAGAGAACTGACCTGAATGTCGATTTGTTTTATGACAAATTGTGTGTCACTGGGCAACTTTACAGTCATGCGCAACATTAAAACCTGCACGTCATCGTCTCCACGTCATCACGTTATTTTATTTTCCCGGTATAGAGATTGTCGTCAGATATTATAGAGGCAGTTCAACAGAATTTGAGATTGAAACTAGGCTTGTTATTGTTCCTCGCGGGTCAAAATCGGAAATGGTTTAAAAATCGTTTGTTCTCCAGCAGCCGCGCAATAGCAACCTTCTGATTCCTTACAAGAGATGAATTTCTACGAAGGTCAAATGAAGGTCATTGAGCACATATTATCCAGTCGTGTCATATCGCCTTTCTTTTGTGCTTCGTATGTTAACTATTTATTTTTAGCCGCTGATATGTTCTTCTTTTTGTGCCCAGGCTGGTTGTACATCTGTCTGTTACAGTATATTAACCTGCCTTGGCGTAGTGCCAGCTAGCGGAGCGTGCCAATGCGATGCCAAGTCATTTTTTTTGCATTAGCCCATGTGTGGCACCCACAGTGTGCGGATTGGCATCGTCCCTAAGTGCGGGTTTACAACCGGCGTGACCTAAATTAAAGCAGATTCAGTGCTGGAGGACGACTGCTGGAGGCACCGTGTGCTTTAGTGCTCTGAAAATCCACCTTCCACTATTGTTGGGTGTGTTGGAGCAGAAAACTCTGTAAACCATGCACTCCTGCTGTCCTTCTTAAATGGATTTTAATTTTTAAAAAATCATCGATATGTCATTTCTGATATGAAAATCGTAGTTAAGTATTAGAACTTCTTATTCAAATGTCTATACTCCATATCTAACAAGCGTATCAGTATCAAGAGCAGGATTATTAACACCACAGCGAATTCGATTTAACCCTCAAGGTGTTTTTTTAAGAGTTAGGGTTAGGGTTATTTTAGTTCCTGTTACCATGGCTTATTAACAGTCTCATCCTTGCACACATGGAGAGAGATTTCAGGTGTCTATAAAAACATGAATAAATCTAAAGTGAAGCCCTCAGCCACTGGGACGACCAAGAACACGGTCGAAAGAGCATTTCATCCCACGCACTGATGACAGCCAATGAAATCCAGTAACCGCTTTAACGCACTCTCCTTTACAGTGGTCATTCATCGTCAGCGCCATTTGTTAATTGTCAAGGACGGTTTTTCACCAAGTGTTGCTTATGCTGAAAAGCAATTTGAATCCCAGCGTGTAAGGGTAATGAAGCAGGGGCACTGTATATAATTTCTGTCTGTGCACTTTCAGATACATCCAAATACATCACTGCCAGGAGGACAAACTGTAAAATCGCTAAGAGAGAATGTCGTTTGTTTGGACCTGAAACTGGAGACCAGATTTCTGTTCGAATCAAATATATTCAGTTCAATTTTATTATTATTGTTATTATTATAACTACAGCACTTTTAACAATAGACATTGTCACAAAACAGAAATCTAATCCCTAATGAACAAGGCAGATGTGACAGTGGAGAGAATAATAATATTCGTATTATACTCGATGGCCTTTCTCTCTCTGATTATGAACTATGTTTTTTGGTTTTTTTTTCTTCGTGGTTGGGGTTTTTCCTCCTTCATGCCAACTTTGTGTAAACACAAATGTTTACAAGCCATCAGCAATGATAGGGGTCCAGCGACTTTTATACATTTTCACATTTGTAACTTCTGTCCTTACGTTTCTTTTTAAACAGACTGTTGTAGAAAGTGTTTTGGAAATACAGAAGTATTTCATTGTGCGTGAATATTAACTCAAAGATCAGAGGACACGTGTGGCTATTAGATGCTAGTGTGTGTGTGTGTGTGTGTGTGTGTGTGTGTGTGTGTGTGTGTGTGTGTGTGTGTGTGAGTCTCTCAGGGGTTGAACTCAGATGTTAGCATTCTGCTGAACTTATGTGTATGTATTTTTTTTTTCCATTACACAATGATTATGGATATAAAACCTCTGACCTCCGACCTCTCAGATACAGGAAGGAAAGGCTTGGGCTGTGGATTTGGTTTAGGCCCTTCATTCATTACACACCTCAAACCTTTATCTCACTTTCATAACTCTCAGAATAACCTACGGTTAAACCTGACATGAACTCTTTTATTCATCACCTCTGGCTGTGGTTGTTTCAAGTATTGGCATGTCTGACACAAAAAGCATTTATATTGTATATTTCCCTGTAATTACTGACAAATAAAATCATGTCCTATCAATAACTGACTTGTGTTTAAGGCAATTTTTTTCTTACAGTGCATATAAAAAAAAAAAGTTTATACACCCCTGTAAAAATGGGAGGAAATCGCATATTATTAAAATTATTGAAATTGCAACCTATAAAAACAAAATGAAAAATAATCAGAAAGACTTTTGGGGGAAAAATATTTTATTACAACATTCTCTTGACTTGGTAATATTTTCCCACTCTTCCTTGCAAAAGTGCCCAAGATCCATCAAACAGCAAGGGCATCTCCTGGGCACAGCCCGCTTCAAGTCATCCCACAGATTCTCAATTAGATTCAAGTCTGGGCTCTGGCTAGGCCAATCCAAAATGTTGATCTTCTTTTGGTGAAGGCATTCCTGTGTTGAGTTGGATGTATGCTTTGGGTCATTGTCATGCTGAAAGGTGAAATTCCTCTTCATCTTCAGCGTTCTAGTAGACGTCTGAAGGTTTTTGCGCCATAATTGACTGCTGTTTGGAGCTATTCACGATTCCCTCCACCTTGATTAAAGCCCTAGTTCTGGCTGAAGAATAGCTGCCTCAAATCATGATGCTGCCACCACCATGTTTCACTGTGGGGATGGTATACTTTTGGTAATGTGCTGTATTTTTTTCCAAACATACCTTTTGAAAGTTTGGCCATAAGTTCAACATGGGTCTCATCAGACCATAACACATTTTGCCACATGGTTTCAGTGTTTTGGCTTCTGTCTAGCCACCCTACTCCATAGACCAGACGTGAAAAATACAGGGTACTTGCCAGAAATTCCTGCAGCTCCTTTAATGTTGCCTTAGGCCTCTTGGCCTCATGATGAAAAATTTCTCCTAGTCTTCTCATCAGTTTTCTGCTACCTCTAGGAGTCAGAGCTAGAGGTAGCAGAGCTGAAGATGTTGAGGTTCTCTTTGGGAGTGACGAGGTTGGACAGGATTAG
>CM074969.1:13907016-13918111 GCA_037577455.1 Pangasius macronema
TGTACTCGTTCCTAATCCTGTCCAACCTCGTCACTCCCAAAGAGAACCTCAACATCTTCAGCTCTGCTACCTCTAGCACTCATGTCTCTTGTTAGAACGCATTGAACTTTTAAATTCAGTAAGAAAGGAATAAACATGAGAACTGGAGACTCCTTCCAGAAATGTCAAAGCCTTGCAACCGGAACGACTGTCAGAGCTGCTGATATGCAAAAAAAAAGATCAGAATTAAGAATTCAGCAGCGCTGTGGTGTAAGTATTGATATATTCAACTGCTTATCTATTCATAACTGTGTTTTTGAATGCATTCTCCTAGGTTTGCGATCACAAAGACTCATGATCAGGCAGAAAACATTCATGTTGACATTATGGGTTGTGGCACCTCAGTAGCCACTGAGAACCAAGGAAGGCCGTCAGAAATTGGTAAGTGGATATCGTATTGTATTTTAGGAAGAAACGATCAGCTAGTTTCGCACAAGACCAGTTCCAAGATTAGTTCTTTTACACCACACGTCAAGTAACATCAAGCCATACCTTTGCATATGTATAGTAGTAAATGTATTAAGATTCATCTTTATTTGCCTTCATCAGTTTTCTTTCTAGTGCACTGTAATCAAACAACTTTAGAACTTCTGAGTTCAGTTCCTCCTCTTTCTCCTCACACAGATTTGATGGTCAAGCCGCCCAGCCCAGTACTGAGTAAGCAACGTCTGGCCTTTCCATCATGGCCATTTCTTTATGGTCTATTCCGTTTTACAAGTGTCTTAAAAAGGCTCACTCCATTGGGATTTTTGATTTTTTTGGGTGACCTTGTCACCAATGCATGTATCCGTCTCATCAAAAAAAAAAAAAAAACATTTATTTATACAGTATGTCCCAAAAATCTCCATACATAGGGGACTATGTTTGCCAGCACCATGTTAGTAGTGCCTTTGTCAGTGGATGTTCATGGATGTTCACTTCTCGGGTTGGTCTGCAACACTCCCAGTCTTTTTGAATTTGTTAAGAAGTTTGGCAGCGGTGTCGTGTGTGATGTGCTTGCAGTGTTTCCTGATCCAGCCATGAGCCAGTGAATGTATATATCTATAAACTAAGATTTATAAGAAAAAATATCTTCCAAAATTTTTCAAAGTGTTAATTTATGGAGACCTTTGGGACACCCGGTATATTTATGTATTTATGGTAAGCATATTTTAACAGGAAATTGATGAGATGAAGATGAAACCCACCTGTTGAATGTCGCTGGGGCTGTGTTTTGGAAAACAGCCAAAAATTTTAAAAATCTTTTATTTTATTTTATTTTTTTTTTGTAACAAATATTGTGTTTTTCTGTCTATAATGAAAGTTGACCCCATCTTCTACAAGAAAATAAAAGTATACGTAATCGAAATAGACATGGAAATGACATGACTAGATCTTCCTGCAAATGAAAGCTCATGTATGTGGAAGAGGGTAGATAGCGCTTGCCTCCAATTGGGTGTGATGAAGCGTGAGCAGCAGTTCAAAAAAATGCGATTGGCTGGCTTCATGTGTCTCAGAGGAAGCTTTCCTAAGCTGCCACTCTCGTGTTTAAGATAAGCATGATCATAATTACTAGAGATCCAAGAGTCTCATAGTGCAGTGGGTGCTGGTTAAGTGCTACATGCACATCGAAAACATGGGTCTCTGGGTTCATTCTTTGAGTTGATTTAATGGCATAAGTTATAAACACCAGTTGGAGTGGGCCTTTGCTATGACCTTTAATGTCCAGGAAGCTATTTCCAAAGTCCAGTGGCTTTTGGTAAACAGCAGAACCTTCATTAACAAATGAAATGTATACAGCAAATATCATGAAGAATCTGTTTGTTGACTGGTGGAGAAAAACAATGAGCCCACCTTGACTTGCTCTGTTTGCTTATGTTGTTAATGAAGGCTGCTCCACCTCTTTCCCCCATGTTCTTTACCCCTTCCTGCACTCTCAGCAACTCTTTCAGCACATCTTTAATTAGCAGCCATGATGCCAATCTCCAGAGGCTTTGCTTATTTTTAGTCAAACTACTGCACTCCAGCATGTTTTGAAAGATTTAAGTGTCCTTATGTTAACTTGAGTGTGTGTGTGTGTGTGTGTGTGTGTGTGTAGAAAGCGTTAGATTGATCTTCTGAAAATAGGAACACAGTCTATTTATGGTAGCTCTGACATAACGCTGTGCTGCGTTAATGTTGTAGTAGGAAGTGCACTGGAGTGAGACTAGAAATCCTATATTATAGACTCACGTGTGTTATTTCCTGTATATGTAGCGATGAAAGCTGCCGTTCTGATCCAGCGCTGGTACCGGCGTTACATTGCCCGGCTCGAGATCAGGAGACGGTACACTTGGAACATCTTCCAGTCCATAGAGTACGCGGGAGAACAGGACCAGTTACAGGTAACATCAAAACAAATAATCCAAATAGAGTTTACACAACTATTCATTGTTTACTAGTCAAGCAGCAACTCAAAAATATTACCTCACCAAAAACGTATTTTGGTGATTTGGAATTTTAACTTTGGCTCATTGTTCCTAAAACAGTCTCACATCTCTGATACTTACAATCCTGTAACACACGCAGTCACTGTAAATTTTTCAAAATGCATCTCAATTTGTTTCTCAAGCAAGAGAAGAGATTAACAGATTAAATTGTGGCATATAACACTGAGTGCTGTTACTGAAATGCTGTTACTGAAATGCATATAATACCAAGCTAATGATAATGCAGCTTATTTTTATGATGTTCATGACTTATGACTGGTCATGTCACAGAAGCTCTATTTTTATTTTTCTAAAGCTTTCCAGTTTCTTCAGCTTCATGTTGGATAACTTCACGCATCTCAATGGGAATGGACCAGGTACTGAGATACAGTCGCCTATACAGTAAAATACATCTTCTCATTAAACCAGTCATGTAGTATGGGGCAAATGTGACTTGAGAACCAATCACTCAAATCGTTTTCGGAGATGGTTATACACTCAGTGGCCATGTTCATAAGAACACCTGTACCCCTGCTCATTCATATGCATAAAAAGATACAGATACAGGTCAAAGAGTCAAAAGATTCACATCAAATAGAGCCTAGAGAGTTTACAGAGAATGGTTCAAACAACAGAAAAACAGCCAATGATCAAATGTTCTGCAGGCAGAAAAGACTTGTTGATGAGAGAGATGGTTTGAGCTGACAGNACAGTAACGCAAATAAGCACTCTTTACAACCGTGGTGAGCAGAAAAGCATCTCAGAATGCACAACGCAACAAACCTTCAGGCGGATGGGCTACAACAGCTGAAAACCACATCATGTTCCAATCCTGTCAGCCAAGCATCTGAGGCTGCAGTGGGAAGTTTTAACACACTTCAGCTGTCCAGTTCTGGTGAACCTGTCCCAATATGGTGTACTTGGGTACAGAGGAGTGTAGAGAATTTCAAAGTGGTGTGACGCTATAGTTAATCGCTGCCTGTATTTATAGGAGAAGAGGAATACTATATTTCATTCTGCCAATTTAGAAAGCACAATCACCAATAATAATAAAAAAAAATAGAACACCACAACGCACTGTCTGTATAAAGAAATATCCCTGAGATACATCCTGTAGAAATAAACAGGTCTAACACGTTTATGTTCATGTTCTGTTCCAATATTCAATTCAATTCAATTTGTACAGCATTGTGTACACATTGTCACAAAGCAGCTTTACAGAAATATATAAATTCGGGATATAAATTTTAAATTTATAAGACTTTTATATTCTTAAGACTTATAAGATTTTATATTTTTAAGACTGTAAGAGAAAGATCTGCCCCCTGATGTAGCGTTCACTATTTGAGGTACCAACAAATAGCCTGCACCTTTTGATTGAAGTATGCATGGTGGATCATAAAAGACCAAACGTTCGCTCAGGTACTGCGGTGTGAGACCATTCAGTGCTTTATAGGTCAATAGCAGGATTTTCTAATAGTCAACTGTCCAGTTTTTCATTACAGTCAATCTGTGCCCACTCAGATTCCTGTTCTTGGCTCCTCCAAAGCCATTTTGAAAAAAAAAAAATCACTGATCAAGAAAGTAATCCACACTGTTCATGTTTCTTACACCTGCTATTGTCTATCACATGCGCCTTCTCAGTCACTGCTGATGACGTTTTTTCACTGACGATGTGTGAGTGACGTTGGCTTAAATAAATTAGCCCCAAGGCACATGAAATCTAGGGGGAAGTGTAAATAATCACACGACAGTCACTGATGTACTGAAGCTGAGGTTGCATGGATATACGGTCTGAGCCAAGAAGAAATCCACTCCAGTCTTGCTTCTTCAGATCATTCGGTGTATTTTCCATTGGTGGTGGTGCTCTTCTTGGCTCTACAACAGTGAAAAAGAATCCACCTTAAGCAGGATTACGTGTCATGATACAATCCACATATCAGCTCAATTTTGTTTAACTAACATGTTTATGAGCTTAGTGCCTCCACAGACACCAGACTTCAGTCACATTTCAGGGAACAAGAGATTACAGCCAATAAATGTGCAAGAAATTACAACCCGGCCTGGAATCTTTAAGGAAGCTTTACATCTTCGGAAGCCCTTTGCTTAAACAGCTGATGAAGGACTTTTGTCCAAAACACCCCGTTTCTCTGGAAACTTTGTATACTACACTTAACTTTTCCCCACATCTGCAGTTATATACATAAAATCAATAATGGCATGTAATCATTCCCATACATGTCAAACTTTTTTTTTTTTAATTCTGTTTACATCCTAACAGAGCGTTTGATGTTCTTTCATCCAGCAACTCCTCTTTCTCACATTTCGGTGCCTAGCTTTCTATCCTTTCATATCAAACGAGCAGACCCCCTTTTAACCATCATGCACCTATCCTAATGGTTTAAAACATTTACTATGGAGGGAGACAGTTGCTTAGCAACACAAGGAGATACCACTTTGAGCTGTGCTGTTGTGCCAGAAATGCATCAAGCAGACAATTAACCCAAGCTAATCCAAAACAAAGCCTTGGAAAGTCTTTCCACGACTACCAGAAACCTAGGATGCTAACTGAATTAGGTGATGTTCGTGCATCGTAGACCTGACCTAAACACCAGCTGCCTGAAACCTGAGCCATGAAAATGTTTGTGTGGATGTTTCTATAGAAAGATACAAAAGCAAGCCAGCTATCATGGTTGGAGGTCTTTGCCCAAAAAAAAAAACAAAAAATAAATTTCCATAGCAGCATTTTTTTTTTTTTTCATTTAAAAAAAATTACATATCTTCACTCTAGAAACAAATGGACGTATCCTCGTGCAACAATTCCAAATTTTTATGAATACATCAATTACGAAAAAAAAAACCACCTTGGAATGGTGCTTCATACACACACTCACGCACATTCATACCTAGGGGCAACTTAGCATCGCTAGTGCATCTACTGACATGTTTTTGGGAGGAAACCAGAGAACCCAGAGGAAATCCATGTAGACACTGAACAAACATACAAAACCTCACACAGACTCCTTTCTCCAATTCTGTAGTTTGTCTTTGTACATTGTCTTATAATTGGAGCTTTGGTTATTCACTCATTTGGTGAAGAATCACTCTCTTAGACTAATTAAGAGTGTGATAGGACTTTAATACGATCAGTATATAATTAAGCTCAGACTAATGGCAATAACCATCCATAGCTGTTGAACATGGTTACATAATCAGCATATGCTTACACAATCAGCAACCCCAGTAAACACTGGAACAAGGTTGTGAGCACTTCCTCCTGTCCAGTGCAAACAGCTGTTCATGATGTCTGGCGCCCCTTTGACTAGATCCACGGCAAACAATCAAACATTTACATGTTCACAAAAGGCACAATAGAGACAATGTCTACAAATCTCAGTACATAATTAGCAGCCATTCAGACTGAAGTGTGTGTGTGATGGCCATGTTGTATCTCAGTCCATACTGGCTATTGCTTTGAGAAAACAATATCCAGGATTTGAGATAATTCAAACACAACAATAGATAGCATTGTTATTTATATTAGCGGGGCTGACTGGTATAAATGGACTAGCAGGGCTAAGACCTCCTCTTTCAAAGAAAAAAAATACATAAAAATAAGGCCAGCCACATTGTCTTATTTGGTGTTAACAAATGACTTATTTTGGACTTTTATGGAATCAAGAGCACCAGCACATAGAAAATACATAAAATGGTATAAAGCACAGTCTGGAGCTGATTTCATTCTAACCCAGTCTATAGATTCACACAGGCTATTGTTGACAGTCACTTCAAGTGATTACACTTGAAAAATAAAATACACATAAATTAATTTCTTGGTCATTGATTTTTCAAAATGCCTTTGGAGGAGAAACTGGAAGTATACATACTGAACCCGTGCCTACTGTAGCCTCAGATTCCTGTTCTTGGCTGATAGGAGTGAAATCTGATGTGGTTTTCTGCTGTTGTAGCCAAGTAGTAGTGCATTCTGGGATGCTTTTCTGCTCACCATGTTTGTAGAGAGTGCTTATATGAGTTACCACAGCCTTCCTGTCAGCTTGAATCCAATCTGGCCATTCTCCTCTGACCTCTGATCCTCACTTGAAGTTTTTTTGTTTTTATACCATGTGTTTGTGAGTTATTGTGGTTTGAGATGTAGCTCATAACAGCGAGCAGTACAGAGAATATTTTCCAGTTTTACCTCTTTATGTAGGCATCTGTGTTGATATATATTTTTATTAATTACTTTATCTTATCCATAGGCAGCTTAAACATAGCAACAGGTATAGTATTGCTTTTAAGTCAAATGAATTAACCCTGTTGGGTTTTTTTTTTCTTTTGCTATTTTTATTGTAAAGATCTAATCTCTCACCTGCTGGACCCGGCAGTAGACCCTGTAACAGAGGAACTCAGACAGTCCAAGTATGAGCAGATCACAGTTCCCGAGTCATACATCGGCCCTCGCCTCTCCTTCCCCCTGAGTGTCACTGATACCAACATCCTGCTCAGCGCCTTCAAGGAGCAGCAGGTACAACACACTGCAACTTTAACCAAGTGAGCATCTGTGAATGATCTACACACATCACACTACAGCTCAAAGGTATTAGTCCCTGGGGGCAGTCGTGGCCTAATGGTTAGAGAGTCGGATTTGTAACCCAAAGGTGAACCTGAAGGTCGTGGGTTCGAGTCTTGGGTCTGGTGGGGATTGTAGGTGGGGATTGTAGTACTCTCTTCCACCTTCAATACCAGGACTGAGGTGAGACCCTTGAGCAAAGCACCAAACCCCCAACTGCTTTGGGTTTGTGTTCACTTGGATGGGATAAATGCAGAGCAGGATTTCCGAGTATGGGTCACCATGCTTGGCCACTTCACTTCACTAGTTTCTATTGTTGTCACTCAACAATTTGACAGTGGTACATTCCTGCGATTTAAACCTCTAACCTTTGTTTTTCCATTTAATGTCTTAACTAGTTGTATTTCTTCTCCCTAGATTCTCCATGCCAAATACGTGCTGCAGTTACTTCATGAGACGCAGAAGTTTCTAAAACAGATGCCAAATGTCATTTACCTGTCATCGTCCTATGCCAAGGAAATCACAATCTGCGGTAAGGTTAAACCTCGCACACATCTGATTGTGTTCCCTGTGCTTTCTGTTTAGCACTAACGATTTCAAGCACAGCTCCTGCTCATTCTCTTGAGTCGTGTTTCCCATTTTAAATGCGTGCACGAGCAAAGCGTCTCCCAAATGAAGTGTGTATTTATGCAGCACTTTACGAAGCACTTCTTTGCACCTCAATGGCCTTCTTCTGATAGGAGCAGGCGCCTGAATGGCGCTTCAGATCAAATGAAGACACGAGGCGCAGCTAATGGCAGCATTCCAACATGAAAATGTTGCATCTGATTTCTGCAAACATGAACCTTTATTTTTCTTTTTTTTCCCCTCCCCTTCACATTAAAGCCCAGAACGAAATGGCTCTTCAGATATGAATGAATTGTATTCAGATGCTAATAAGTGTTTTATTATGAGCAGTAATGGCTCTGCTGCTTCTGCAAATCTACCGCTGTTTAGTTTCACACACTTGCTATAGTTTTCATAAATAGTGAAATATCCGATTAGTTTAGACTTTTAAACAGTTATTATGACTATTGCAAACTTTGTCCCACTTTACTACTCACTATAGACAAATCAAACAGTTGAATGATGAAAGGTTGTTGGGTTTTCATTTTTACATTTGCCTGATTTTAACTTTGTTTAAAAGAAACGAATCCCATTATGCTTTAACTCCATAATTCCCCTGAATGGGGAACCTTAATATTTTTGGCAAACCAGTCATCCCTTAATATTTTTACCTCTCTTCAGAAGCATGCAACATCTTTATTTTCACTGCAGGTGACCTACATGGAAGACTAGATGATCTGCTCCTTATATTCTATAAGGTAATGATTCATTCTCTCATCATAACTGCTGTAGTTTTTAGTTGGTTATAATTTCAAGCTTGTTTAAATTCAACAAAGGATATATATCTCCCTAACATTCATATACCCTACTACTTATGACAATCAATGGGTTCCACTCAGACTAGTGACACCTGCAATTACTATTAGCACCCTCTACTGATCTGTCTGTAGACTTCTTTAAAATTCTGCCTGCATCACATAACTCCTGTGTAATTCAGGGAAAAAAAAATCACATGGCCATGAACCTGCTTATCAGTCAATTGTCCAATTACGTTTGCGCCTGTGAAATGGAGGGACTCTGCAAAAATGGCTGTAATTACTCAATTAAAGCTGAAAAGTCTACACTTCAATCACATCTTGTGAAAAATTGTGTCACTCCAAATACCTATGGACCTGACTGTAGTTACGTTTAAGGTTGTGAAATGTTGATAAAGCTAAAGTTAGTTCCTATTATCACTTATGTTAGAACCCTCTCTTCTCTTTTTTTTTCCCCCTCCACCAGCCTCTCTTTCATTAACACCTTCTGACCAATCATGAGAATGAGAATCAATTCGATAGTGCTGTGGTGTATAAATAAAAATGAATAGCATCCAAAAAATAAAATAACCTCTAATACAAATAACACAAAGTCTTACACCCAATAAATAATGTGTCCTCGCAAGATCATATTTGGTCGAGTACTGTAAACAAAAATTATAAAATATCGATCGTAGTCATGCTACCTGAAAGCCATGTGAAATGTTAGTTAAGCTAGCAGTGTTTGAGAAAATCTCTCAGGGTAGAGATTTAATGTACTAGTTTAGCAATATTGTATTATGAAAATAAGTGTAAATAGAGAAGGATGTGGCAATCCACTTTTTGAAGCAGCTATGTGAAATAAGGGATGTAAAAGGCTTTTGACGATAACGTTAAAGTGGTTATTTCAGGGTATGTTGGGCCTTGTGAATAAGTATATCAAATTCCTAGAATGGTCTTTGTTCACCTCCTGCCATAGCTCCCAGTATCAATCTCTATATCCACCATTTCAAGAAAGAAGCTGGGCTTTTACTGACAAAGCTTAAGGTCTCGTTCCAAGCTGCAACATACAAAAAATTGATTGGACTAGACGTCGGTGAGGAATAAATGATTGTAATTGTGCAGAGAGAACTATGTGGGGTAGTGAAACTGAACAACTAGGATGATACCTAGTTTTCACGAAAGATAAGAAAAACGAGAGGCCATCGAAGAGATGATGGCTGTTTTAAATTTTAATACACACTTTTTCCAATAGAGTTTTTTGTATTAAATTTGGAACACTCTTGGCATGTACTGTATGCCTGTATTGTTCCTCAAAACATTATAATGATCTGCTTTTTTTCTAGAATGGTCTGCCATCTGCTGAGAACCCCTACATATTCAACGGGGACTTTGTGGATCGTGGTAAGAAGTCCATGGAAATTATCATCATCCTGTTTGCCTTTCTGCTCCTCTACCCAGATCATATGCACCTCAACCGAGGCAACCACGAGGATCACATCATGAACCTGAGGTAACATAATGACCTCACTGCCTAGATCATATTCATATTCACAGTTATGTGCTGTTTAAAAATTTTGAGGAATGATTCCCAAGGAATACCTAAAAAAAAAAAACCCACCTAAAGGAATTACTATTGGTCCTTTTTCAGATATGGCTTCACAAAAGAAGTGATGCAGAAGTACAAGGTATTATCTTTTCATGTATATAGAATTTTGCTGCTTGGTGGTTGTTATTTGAGTTTCATCCAGTGGTGTCTTTTTTTATTTTATTTTGATTTTCTGCAGACCCATGGGAGAGAAATCCTCCAGCTCCTTCAGGACGTGTTCAGCCTGCTCCCAATTGCTACCATTATCGATAACAAAGTCCTCATTGTTCATGGCGGCATCTCGGATGAAACGGACTTGGACTTTCTAAGCTCTGTTGAAAGACACAAGGTGAGTTTAAGTCCTCCTATGTGAGTGTTTTATCCTCATATAACACCAGATTCACATCTTCAGCTATCAAGACCTTAGTGAGACAAGTCAGCTGTGTTTAAGAAAACAAGCATGGGGAGAAAAAAACTAAGTTCTCATTTTTTTCTTTATTTTCAATGATACAGCAGAAGACCACATCAGGTTCCACTCCAGTCAGCCAAGAACAAGAATCTGAGGCTATCATGAGCACAGTGAAACTGGATAGTTGAAGACTGGAAAAAGGCCATGTGATTCCCCCCCCCACCCCCCCACCCCTCATCTTCTTTTGTCCAGTTTGGGTGAGCCTGTGCCCATGACAGTTTCAGAGTGGAAACCAATGTGGTCTTCTGCTGTTGTAGCCCACCCACCTCGAGGTTTGATGTTTTGTGCATGTCGAGATGCTTTTCTGCTCACCACAGTTGTAAAGACTGATTATATGAGTTGCTATATCCTTCCTGGCAGCTCGAAACAATCTGGCCATTTTCCTCTGACCTCTCTTATCAACAAGGCCTTTTCACCCACAGACCTGTCACTCATGTGACATGTCCCCAACCACCCCCCCCCCCAAACGCACACCAGCCTACGTAAACTGTAGAAACTGTTGTGTCAGCAGTTTCTGAAATACTCAAACCAAACCTTCTGTTACCAACATCCATGCCATGGTCATCATTTTTGAGCACTGAT
>CM074969.1:13918211-13975793 GCA_037577455.1 Pangasius macronema
CAGCAGTTTCTGAAATACTCAAACCAAACCTTCTGTTACCAACATCCATGCCATGGTCATCATTTTTGAGCACTGATCCTATAAGCAACAAACTCATTTTTCTCAAGGTGTCTTTGCTGACAGCCTGCACCTGACTCAATATCATTAAAAATAAAGAAAAAAGAGTGACAGAACTTAATTTTCATCTTCCCATGATCTTTAGGAAATTCAGCTGATATGATATAGATCATGTTGAACAAATGGCTTATGAAAAATTATTTATAAATTATCCACACTTACACAAGTCCATTCATCCATAAGATCCATAAAAAGTCCCTCAAAGTCACTACTCAGCATAATAGATCATCAGCAGTTTTTTTTACCAAAAGAGGAAACTAAGAGTTGGTAGTCTGAGCACACACTGTCCAATCAAAACACCAATTGCACAAAAAGGCAGATGAGAGAACCGTGAATTTAGTGCTTTATTCGTTTGAATTAATAGATTGCAATTTTTTTATTTGTCATGTTTGGTACTAGGATAAATGGTGGCATGAAACCAGTAGAGTCTTGCGGTCTTAAAACGTTAAAAAATTATAAATCACTAATGCAGCTTATTGCCTTTAAGTGTGATATTTCCAGGCAATATCTTTAAGTCTCAGGGCTGCCTTCATGCATCCCTCAGCTCTATAGAGACTGGAGGGTAGGATATTTGATCTGGAGTGCCTGTATATTGCACAGATTCACCAGTGTATCCCAGTTTGTGGCTGCACAACATCCAGTAAATAACATTTAAATGAACTTGGAACAGAGCAGCCACTTGATGGGATTTGAAATTGGCCTGGGCCGATGGCGGAATTTATTTATCCCTGTCCTTTAAGGAAACAGCTGAGAGATCACCACCCCTCAAAGAAAACCAGCAGTCGAGACACTACGACAGGTAAATCCTGAACAGTCTCCGGTTGAGAATTTATGAAGGCACCTCCTAGACAACAGGCCAGGTTGTGGCAATTTGAGGGTGCCACCTGGCCGATCCATTCAGCTGATCTAGTTATAATTCTGACACAGAAGGTTTGACAGCAACAGATGTCACCTGTGCATTTGCATTCAGTGCTTGAGAATTGTGCGTCTGAATATAGCGCTTTGTCCAGTGAACCACTAGTGACATGCTCCAAGTGTCAACGCCTCCGTACCGTACGTGTAATCGATTTCGTACACGGTGTTTCGAGTCCCCGTCACGTCATCTATCAAATTTTCGGAGGTTTAACACCATCAGTGCATGCAAGTTGGTAAAAACTAATTTTACTTCAGATAAACTTCCGGACCCTGCTGAAGCCAGAGTTGCTGTTGTTCGTTAACAGCTTCCAGAGAGTTTAGACCTTGCGCAGCACGATTCCTGTGGCCTATAACCCATCAAAACTGAAGCTGTGTATATTGTGGAAACCAGTTAACTCAGTTGTTAACCATGAAGAGAATGCATAATGCTGTGGGGAACACTGCATCAGTAGAAGGAGTGTCAGGCCCGCTAGTCATCAGACAGCAGGTGGATGAATTGCCAAGAAAGTAAAAAATGAGGTGGTGAAATGAGGGATTAGCTTAGAGTACTTCAAATTCCAGTGTGCTTTAGCAATCTGGCTAATGAAATATGAAGTCACAAAATCACTAGACTGCAGATGATGGGAGATGTGAAAAATTAGAGAGTAGAAATGGCACAATGGAGAGAACAAGGGGGTAGAAGAGAAAAGGCCCTGCTTTAGTCCCAGTTTGTTCTTTTTAGGAAGCATTCTGGTCCACACTCTATACCAGCTGGTGATGGTAATGGTACGGTGTTGGTTTTTTCTTCGTCGAATCGGTGTCTGGGTGATCAGTCCCTAAACGTCCCGAGGTCTTGACTCGGTTAGTGCTGCGGAGACTCTCAGGGCGCCGATATGGGTATTGGAAATCGACTCCAGCCCATGTATGCATATTTGCAAAATCCAGCTGACTTCAGCAAGTTCAATGTAGTAGAGGCCATATTATATTCCTAAGCTGCAAGTCAGGGGACTGGGGGTACTATGGAACTGATCTGAAGGGTCATGGGAGTTCCGCATGGTGCAGATACGGGGAATCAAGGAAGACCCACTCTGCCCTGTGTAAGCGTGTTGGCAGAATCCAGATAACTTTGCAAGCTCAGTGGTGTAGAGCACGGTATGGTGAGGGTAAACCACTCTATATTAGTGACATGTATGCACGGGTCTGTGGTTTGTAAGTGAGGGTTTGTTGAGGGGAATGCAGAGGGAAACCACATACTGAGCAACAGAAATGTTTGTAGCCAACTCACAGTGCGGCAGTGACAAGAAGGCTAGCAAGGTAACAATGGAAGTCAACTAAACTACTAGCCGCTCCAAAAAACAGTATGAGCCAGAACACATGATTGGAGACTAGGAGATGATAGTCTTTTCCCAGCTTTGGAGGACTAGTTGTACCTGTAGCTATGACTGAATTCACAAGCTGTTCTGCAGATAGCTCCAAGATGCACAAAAGCTCCAGCACGGTACTGGGCAAGTAGAGTAAAAGGAACCGAAGTCACAGTATGTGGTGTACTTACAGTAAGTACCGTGTCTTTGTGACACTTTATGGTGCAATCGTATACACTAAACAATGTCCAGGTGCTAAACATTGCAACCTGGTGGGTAGGAGGGATGAAGTAAACATTATAGAAATGGACACCTGAAAACCCTGATGACTGAGACTCCACTTATTTAAGAAGTTTATTTTAGCCTTTTAATCTTAGACTATAGACTACACCCTGTTCTCTCCCAATGCTCAAGGTAAAGTCAGCTTTGAGACTACCCAAGTGCAGTTTGGATCACATGCGTGTCTGCAATGACAGCAATGGCAAGTCGAAGCGGAAAGATAAGAATCGCCTCACCTGGCAGAGCAGCAGCTCCTCTTCCTCGTCCTCCTCCTCCTCTTTGTGCTCACCCCGGGGATCACGGTGTGCTCCCCCATCCCCCAAACTCCCTAGTCCTGCTGACATACTGCAAGTTCCCTTCCTCGACTCCATAGTGTCCCTTACTATGCCTGAGGCACCCAGAGAAGAGCTGGAGTGGAAGCAGGTAAGAGAACACTTGATGTTGTCAGAGAGTAAAAACTATAAATACTTATCACTTTTGGGTAGCTTTTAAGAAAAGAATTTGCTCTACAACAGCAATGATTTCTGCATGGGACTATTTGTCTGTCTGCTTGTGTGTCATGTGCACATAGCCAACAGACTAAAAGGTGAGACTGATGACATCACTGTTAGTTTTGCAATATAGCAAAGAAGTAAGAAAACCCAAAGAGAAAGACTTGAAAAGTCTGCATGCTTGAAACTTGGGGCTGCTTGAAATAAACATTATGCAATTGAAATTTGAATATTAACTGATTTCACCTTGTACTGCTACAGAAGCAGTTCTGTAGGTCTTCCATTTGTTTAACGAGGGAGGACTGTAATGTAAAGTATACCTAAAGTGTCCGTACAGTAAGTGTCACGGTAACTGACAAGAACATGTCATACGGGTATCACTAGTAGACTTTCTGTATTTGTAATTTTACATTACTCATTCACAACACAAAGAAGGAAACTGCAGGAATGCAGCAATGAAAAAAACGAGATGGCATTCGTGACTTTATAGAATAATAACCATTGTAATGATATTTGTGATTGTAGATGAACACAGTTTGAAAGTACAAGACAGAAAATACTTGATTGTTTTTATTATGCACTATTATCTGGCACTTATGTTTGTGTGCTGTAGATTGTGGACGTGTTGTGGAGCGACCCAAAGAGCCAGAACGGATGCAGTCCGAACTCGTTCCGTGGCGGAGGATGCTACTTCGGCCCCGATGTTACACGGCGGCTTCTGGAAAAGAACGGCATGCGCCTACTTATCCGATCACATGAGTGCAAGCAGGAGGGCTATGAGCTCTGCCATGATGGTGTCCAGTCTGTGAATTCCCTCACCTTACTATGCTGTTTACGCATGTTTGACCAAAACCCATATAACACCGTACATACTAACATGACCTGTGGCAGCCATATTGGACACAAAGGAAATCATAGCTTGCATGCGCCAATCTGTCTAAAATCCATGCTGAAATATCCGACAAAATATATTTTAAGTAGACCTCTCAGATTTGTGTTTTCATTGGTTGGTAATGAAATGAACAAATAGTCATTGACATTTGCAGGACTTGCTGTTTAATAAAATGCTTTTCTTTTGAAAGGTAATCACTATTTTCTCAGCATCTAACTACTACGAGGAGGGCAGTAATCGTGGTGCGTACATTAAGCTGGGTCCAGATCTGATCCCTCGTTTCTTCCAGTACCAAGTGAGCCGCAGCACCAGGAAGCTTACTTTGCAACAGAGGTATAGTCCCTAGTCTGGATGGGTGTTTACAACTAACCACTGGGGTACGCTGCATACGTATCATTCATTTATCTTCAGGAACCACTTTATCCTGGTCAGGGTCCCAGTAGACCCCAGGAACGGTCGTCATGACGTGGGTCGCCAGTCTGTTCACACATTCTTTCATCACACGTAGGGCAATTTTAAATAGTCAGTCCACCTACCAGCATGTTTTTGGGCAGTGGGAGGAAACCAAAGAACTTGGAAGCCAAGCTCAGGATTGAATCAGCACCCTAGAGCTATGAGGCAGTAACACTACCTACTGCACCATTGTGCCTTGTAATCTAAACACGTGAACAGAACTAAATAAGCAAAGTAGCGTGGCTCAGCACTGCAGTGTAAATGTGAAAAACTGCTACAATGTCATGCTTTGAATTAGGATGTTACTTAAATTTTTACCGGTTGAGAAGATATTGTCCCGAAATCGAATTATCTTAGAATCTGAGTGTCCTGTTTCTACTGGGGTGAGGAAATGTTTTTTTTGATGGAGGCTACAAAGTACTTCTGGACATCACTTTGGATATGGGTGTCTACCAAGTGCTGTAAATGTGTTCGCTTTCTCCCCTTTATCTTATTTTCTCAGAAAAAATGCAGGTATAGAGTAGGTAACAGACCTTGTAGATAAAACTGTCTAGCAGCCCATAGCAACCACATTCCATTACCTTTCATGCAGACAAAATATATGTGAATACTGAGACCTTCTCAAAGTATCATGTTTTAACACCCAGAGATACATAAGAACATAAAAAAAGTTTTACAGTAATACATTTAAAAACATATTGTTCTACACTCCCACACATTTTTTGATTAATTAAATGATTAATATTCAAAACAAGCATTAATATGAAGGTATGTGTACAGCATTAATATGAAGGTATGTTAGCATCTTGTACTTGTAGAACTTTCAGGTTTAGCTTTATCTTAATCACTTGTGTGTTAGTCACTTTGTTAGCCCCTTCTTTCACAGCTGTCTTAGCAGCCTCATCTGCTAGCACATTTATTCTTGCTTCTTCCTTGCTTTTTTGTGTGTGCTTTGAGCTTTATAATGGATTTAAGTTCTACGCCAATACAAAGTCGATTTTGTTTGGTCCATTTACATTAGCACACATGTAGAGACCATCTGCTCAATGTTGAATTAGCACTAACCAGCACCTGAGAGAAGGGGAGTCTATTCCCCCAGGGACTGAATCATGGTCTGGAGAGCCCATTTTTGGTGACTGGTTGCTTCTACTCCCCTCATCTTGCTCTTTACATATGACACCATATCTCACTCAATACATATTAGTCATTTGACCATATCATTGAGTTTCTCTGAATTGAGCTTTATTCTGAATTGAGCTTCATTCGACTGGTTCCGAATCCAGTTCCCAACAACAGTCCATGCTGGTGCCAGGTTTTGCTTATCTTCACTGATAGCTACATCCAGGAATCTAGTGAGTTCAGTTTTTATTTCTGGTGTTATGAAAGCACTTAGAATCATCACACCATTAATATGAATGTAGGCTATAAATAGATTTGAGACAAAGAAGATCATATCATTTCTTCATACCATCTTCTGTAGGATGTCAGTGTCAGCTGGAGAAGGCATTTCATTGATCAATCAGTGTTCCTCTTCTGTGTCTAATTTTGAGAAGTTTCGCTTGAATTTCATCATCAGAATCACTGTAACTGACTTTCACTCTGATCCAGCTCTGACCCAGTGTAAAGTTACATTCCAGACAGCAGGTGGCCACATTGTTCTGTTTTTGCAGTTTGCGTGAAGCTTTGGAAGGCAGTATTGTTCAGCTATGAAATCTTCTTCCTGATGAGAGGTGCCCACTTGGTGTGCTCACCAATGCAAAGTTCTCTTTTGCATATGCTGAGGCATCATCTTGACTTTTTTTCAGCTGTTTCTTTTCCAGCTGAGCTGTGAGCCATTTAACCCTTTGCTCTAGTCTTCTGCTTGTTTCGGTATAGAGAGCTTTCTCATCTCTCTACATCAGTGAATATACAACATGACCACTAGTACACTTGGACATTTCTCGTTTCGTGGTCTTAATTTTCTGATAGGCTTTTCTGATCTCCTTTAAAAGACGCAGAGGTTTCTTTGAAGTTCTGCCTCAGTCCTTGCTAATTCAGCTATAGATGCCAACATGAAGTTCCCATATCAACATTGCTGATCACTTCAGTGGGATTTTCATATGCTATGGCCGGATTTGTCACCAGCGGGAATCTTCCTTCAGCAAACATCACTTAAACTTAAGATTTCTCATGCACACAGTATAACACCCACCCAAACTTTGTTACCAATCTTTTCTTGAATTGACTTTGTTTCACTTGTTGCTATGATTTGACCTTTGAAGTTATTTTGTTGTTTCCTGTTGAAAAAGCATTCCCAGCATCTCTGTCATATCTTGCAGACTATTATTGTTAGATTATACATTAATAAAAAAAATGGAAACACTTTTTTAAATAATGTTCTACAAAATGTATATGATTTGGAAAGGCACACAAAGACTATATAAAGCCATACAGAGAATGAAACAAGCCACGAGATTACAAGAATTGCCCATAAACCTCTGGTCCAGACCTGGGGAATGTCCTGAAGAATACAGTAGCTGCCATCATTCAGCTCAAGCTGAAGGCCAGACAAATCTGGAGTTTGCCAAAAAGCAAACAAGATTCTATGGTCTGATAGACCAACTCTTTAGCCTGAATGTCAAGTCATGTAGTCAATTTTACTCCTACATTGGTGGCAGCATTACACTCTGGTGATGGTCTTCAGCAGCAGAAACTGGAGTCTTGTCAGGATCAGGGGGCAGTCGTGGCCTAATGGTTAGAGAGTCAGACTTGTAACCCGAAGGTGAACCTGAAGGTCATGGGTTCGAGTCTCAGGTCCAGCAGGGATTCGGGGGGGGAGGTGAGAGGTGAGACCCTTGAGCAAGGCACTGAACCCCCAAGCAAAAAAGGCTGCCCTGCTCTGGGTGTGTGTTCACAGTGTGTGTGTGTGTGTGTGTGTGTGTGTGTGTGTGTTCACACCTGTGTGTGCTCTTGGATGGGTTAAATGCAGAGCACAAATTCCGAGTATGGGTCACCATACTTGGCCACATGTCACTTCACTTCATCTAAGGAAAGGTGAATGGATGGACTATATTGATCACTAAGGGGAATTTCAGGAAAACCCACTCAAGGGGGCTTGAAATTCGGGAGTCACTCAGCCATAGCATCTAATTGAAGTTGATTATAAATCTCTGGATAGACCTGTTTACAGTGATGCTTCCGATCTAACCTGATAGAGCTGGAGAGATTTTGCAGAGAAGATAACATAATATCTATTGTCACAGCTGGGGCTGTTTCTGAAACTTTAGGGGTCCATTCTACTTGCCCCATCTACCCACTCACCCATTTTTTTTTGTTTGTTTGTTTCTGCAGTTTTTAGATTCTTTTGGGTTGGGGAGCCCTAAATAACCTCTTGTATTGCTTATAGCCAAAAATGGCATTGGTCATAGAAAATGGTCTGAACACTGAACTCATTCATGCTTTTTAATTATTTTGGATAATAACTGGATTCATTTTATACTAGCAGAATGTTAACGTGAAGGGGTCTGAATACATCCTGAATGGCTCAAAAAGGTTTTTACACTAGTGTACTTTACCGTTTAGTGTTTGGTGTACACATAACAGTGCCAGTTCCAAGCGTAGATATTTCTGATTTGAATGTGTGTTCATTGTAGAGTAAGTGTGGCTGAGAGCTCAGCTCTAAGGGCTCTGCAGGAAAAGCTGTTTGCCCATCGCTCTGAACTCATGGCTGCCTTTCAGCAATATGATATCTACAACACAGGCAAGATAACTCGAATTAATGCTACTTATAAATACAACTGCACTTTCTTTCCCCAAACTACTATTTCCGTCTTCATTTCTTTCTTGCTCTTTCACAGGCAGGATCTCCACCAATGAATGGGCTCAAGTAGTGGAGTCAGTGCTGAGGTTGGATCTTCCATGGCGTACTTTGAGACCACGTCTTGTGCGCCTGGCTTCTGATGGAAATGTAGAATACGAGTCATGCTTTGAAAACATTGGTCCAGGGCAACCTATGCCACAGGTTTCACATCCTGTCATATCCTCTGTTTTGTTCAAACCCAAAAATAAAAATTATCATTCAAATGATATGAATATAACATACGTTATGATCATGGAAGACAAATAAGAATGTTTAAAAGTGTTTAAAAAGTATTCTTTGTGTGCAGAGAATGAAGACAGAGTATATTTTATTATGTAGCAACAACAAGCAGGATGTTCTTCAGACTGATTTTTGGAAGCACCATAATACAGAATCAGCGTTGGCTAAAGTAGTAAATGACCTACTGTTTTATGTTTATGTTCATGTTTACGCAAACAGTAGGTAATTTATGGCATTAGCCACTATCCCAGTCTTGATCTTGCTTATTTTTGAACAAGCTAGCAAACATTGTCAGTTTAGGCAGACAAATTCTGAACTGGTTTAGACAATATTAGATTCTGGTCTTCATCCAGTGGGATATGCCTGTGAGAATCTACTGGGAGCCAACCAAGGGGCATGCCTTGGTGCCCAAACCACTTCAGTCATTAGTATTACTTGTCTCACCTCTCCTTGAGATCTTGTTGAGGTAAAGCCTGTGTACTTTGGTGAACCTCAGGGTGATATCACCAGGAGCTTAATGCTACCAGAAGAGCCGCACTAAATAAAAAAGCGAGGATTTTTCCTGTTTCAACCTGAGCACAGATGCTTTATCTATAACTTTGTAATTGTGACCACTTGTTACAAGTAATGAACTCATGCAACATGCCAGACTTTAGGTTGTGAATAATTTTCTTATGTGTGGCCTAGTTGGACTTTCATTTTTGATTCATGAACAGAACTGATGTTTATTGTTTTGTTTTTTTATTTTTTTTTCCAACTTACAGGTGGCACCAAACTTAGCAGAAACACTGTACAGGTACCGAACTGACCTTGAGATCATCTTCAACATCATCGACAAGGACCATTCAGGCAAGTGGTCTGTAACTACTACAGGTCTGTAACTACTACAAATGTTTGTTGTGTTGCCCCCTCAAATTGGTATTTAACCCCTGAAAATAAGTATATTTGTTGCCTTTGTTCCTCACTGCCATCTGTTTACCTCATGTACTTCTGTTCCTGACTGCCATCTGTTTACCTGCCGTTGTACTTCATCCACAACCTACTTTTTTTTATTTTTTGTTAGTTTTTTTTCCATACCTTAGCTTCTCATGGGTGTCATAATTTCCATTAATTTGAACTCAATTTTTTTGGTCTGTCTCACTCCCCCTCACCATCCCACAATCCTTGTACAAGCTATGAAGATGTATATTATTGATTACATTTTGCAGGTCAGATTTCCATCGAGGAGTTCCGCCAGACATGGAACCTGTTCAGTTCTCACTTGGGTGTGGATGTGGATGACCGAGCCATTGATGACATGGCACGCAGCATCGATTTCAACAAGGATGGCAGCATCGACTTCAATGAGTTCTTGGAGGCCTTCCGGGTCGTACATAAGCTGGATGTGAAGGAGCAACAGCAAGGCTGACACACATTCACATAAGACAAGACAATATAACACACTGTTAATCAATAACGCAGATGCTAATTGATATGAAATGAATGTATCTGCATTCCAATTCATTTGAATTTAATGGCAGTGGATTATAATTGCGCTTCATTTAAAATTCAAAACTAATACTGAAAAATGGTCTTATATATGCATAGTTGGTAAACATTAATATGCCTATAGGTTTAAGCCTGCTTATTTAGGTTTGAGTTTATTCTGTTTATATTACAGTATAATCTAGTTGAGAATACATATGTGAAACAAGTCTGTAGCACACACTGTGCTGCTACTGTATTTGATACAGTGATGAATTGATGGATAATTACTGAATATTGATGGAGGAATTAAACTTATATAATATATAATATGTTGTACTATGGAAAAAAAACAGACTGTTAACTTGGTTGTTGTATAATTCCAGTAACACAGACTACATTTGACAAGTAACGTAAGTTTGAACTAAAATTTGATTTTTGCCAACATATAAAACTTAAACAAGGCATGAAACAGACTCGTGTCTGAATGTGCAGTTTTGGCTGCATTACGGCTGCATATGTTTCCTTCCCAAACAATACATTCTGATACCTGAACAATAATTTGATGTATGCAAGATTTAATGCAGCTGATAATATACAAGAATTGATGATGATATACAAGAGCTGTTTTCATTTGATCTGCTGTGATTCAGTGTTGTTCGATGTGTAGTGTTCAGCTGCACTTTGCCTGGACTTTTGGTCAGTCTCGATGAAAGAACAGCCTACAGATTGGATAGTTTCCTTTCAGAGTGTGCTGGCACTGGCTGTACCCGGATGTCATTTTAGAGGTCATGACATTTTGGTGTATAGGTAAAAACTACTTGATTAAAAACATTTTTCATCAATTTTTAAATAGTCAAATCTCAAAAATTGGAAACACGTGACAAAATGAGTAAATTTTCGTTGAACCGACACTCTCTTATCGTGGTATAATTCCGCATTTTATCAAATCAATTGTTCAGAAAAGCAAAAAGTAGTACTAAGAAACCAACAGTGGTGTCAATAGTGGTGATTTTTGGCATATTTCAACCATAGGATTATTTTTTAATGATTTACAAAGTCTACACATCCCTGTTAAAATAGCAGGTTTTGTTGGCTAAAAAATGAAACCAATAAAAATCATGTCAGATCTTTTTCCACCTTTAAGGTGATATCGCAAGCAACAGAATTCAAGTGAAAACAAATAACCTGTTACAATAACCTGTTTGCTCAAGTGTGCACGCCCCTGATACTTTGTTAAAGCACTTTTTGCTTGTAATACGGTCTTTTTGATTGATATGCACATCTTGATTTGGCAATTTTATTTCACTCTTCCTTCCTAGGTCTATAAAAATTGTGAGGGAATCTCCTATGCACAGCCCTCTTCATCATTCCACATGTTTTTGATATAATTTAGATCTGGTCTCTGACTGGCCCATTCCAAAATATTGAACATCATCTTCATAAGCCATTCCTTTGTTTACTTGGATTTTTTCTTTGGGTCGTTATCATGCTGGAATGTGAAAGTTGTCTTCATCTTCAGCTGTCTAACAGAGGCCTGCAGGCTTTGTTGCAGAATATATCGGTATCGGTGTCTATGATTCCCTCTATCTTGACAGAGTTCCAGCTGAAGAGAAGTAGCCGCATAGCATGATGCTACCACCATGGTCTGGTGTAATAAGGGTAATAAGGTGTCTTGTTTCTGCACCAAACATATCTTTTAGGATTATGCTCAAAATGCTCTACCTTGGCCTCATGACTGAGAAAGGGGTTCTGTCTAGCCACCCTACCCAATAACCCAGACATGTGAAGAATATGAGAAATTAGGGATCACATGCAGGGATTGACTAGGACTTGCCAGATATTCCAGAAGCTCCTTTAATGTTGCCAGAGGTGTCTTGGCAGCCTCCCTGATCAGTTTTCTTCTTGTCCTCTTGACCTTTCAACAAGATCCTGTACATGCTTTGTCAGCTCTTTGTGGACCAGCGCTTTAGCAGTCGGATGAAACCAAGATGATGTCAAGAAGATCCTACAGAAACTGCTGATCTTTATTTGGTGGTAATCAGAATCATTTCAATGATGACAGGTCTGTGATGACTACCCTTGAACATGAGTTTGAACGTGATTGGTCAGTTGGTTAGTTTTTTGGTAATTGAACCAATTGGTAGATTGGTTAGTTCTTAACAGTATTGCTGATGGAACAGAAATTCACACAGGGCGCTTCCTAAAGTTCCCAAATAGGCCAGCACTTGTTGACTGCTTCTACTTGGGAAGTTGATTTAGTTTTATAATAAATAAAAATGTATATGGATGTATACATGGTTATTAACTTCACTATTTAGATTTGTCTTAGAAACAAACTTCAACCATAAGCTTTTAACAAAATTTCCCTAAGACAATGAAAAATATTTATTCAATCTAGTGTGTGCAAAACTGTGAATGGCAGTGTATATAGTAGTAGTATAAAATATAGAGTAGTGGGCAAAGTTTCCAGAAAAACAAGATATTTGGACAAAAGTTTTTAATCAGCTGTGCAAGCAAATTGCTTTGACATCCTAAAGTTTTTCTGCACTTTTTTAAATGCGGGTGTATAAGAAGCACATGGAGCCACATTTTGACCTGTTTAACTGCTTGAGTGTCCAGGAGACAGCTTTTGAATGAAGAGCAATTTACATTCCACAACAGAGAAAATGGACACCATTTAAGAAGTGTCGAGGCTGTTTCTTCCCCCTAAGTCATGTTTATCCCTGTGTAACACAGTGCTAATAGCTCCCGCTTACACCACTTACAAACTTTTGTGAGTAGTAAAGGGATTTATAGTTTTTTTTCCAGCATGTTCTGGTTCGACCATCAAGAGTCCTTTGAGATCCCTCCATTACTAAAAATAAAACCCCAGATTATAACTAGAGGCCAGATTTACCTGGTACACGTTTTTAGTCTTCTGTAGCAACATGTTTAACCTTTTGTGTATTGTTTAGTCAATGGAAAGCAACTTGGAATAGTGAGTGAATAGTGGTGCATTTTTTTTTCTTTTTGCAAAAAAAACAACCTGTGACCATTGTACTATTTTTTTGAAGGACAGTAATTCTATGAACATGCATCCTGCTCTGCTTTCTTTCTGTAGCAAGAGGTGTGTCTATGAAGTCTGAAGCTGTTGTGTTAATCTGTCTTGTGCCCTCCCCTATGCTGCCATTTCATCCCTGCTAGCTACACAACATTCCTCCTGTTTGTCAGAAAGCCACACTGGATATCTATGGAGGCTCTTGGAGCTACACTGTTGCCTGCACTGCTTACTCTGAATTGGGCCTTGGCGCCAGGTATGAGGGGTTTGATGGGATATGGGCCAAAGGACACTATAATCAGATATTATTTGCCTGGTTTGTTGTATTAGAATAAACTGGCTTGGAGGGTTGAATACCCTTCATAGACACCTTTCTTGGTTTGCATGGTCACTCTATTTTTAAATCAAATGCACTGAAAATGCTTTGGGAATGGGTTTCTTTTCTAATTACTTGGTCATTGATTTGGATCTTTTCAGGTGCCAGCGATTGCAGTAGCTTCAGGCATCTTGAGAATGGCCGGACATTTTTCCGTTATGGTGGACTGTACGTCACTTTCAGCTGTAACCCAGGCTTCAGGATGTATGGCCACCGCACCAGCAGCTGTGTGTCTGGCCAGTGGGCTAGACATCCACCATTGTGCGTCGGTCAGTCATTCCAGCCTGTGAATGAATATAAGCAGGATTATTTATGCAGAAATCATTTTAAGCATACGCAAATGTAAACATACTTTGAGTTCATGCTTTTGTTAGAGATTCCAGAGGAAAATGTAGTAAGGTATTAAGTTTGGGCTGAGCGCAGTGTTGTGTGTACAGAACTGTAATTGTAGAGTGTGTATCTACTGCACTTTATTTTCTTGTCCAGTTGAAGGATGACACAGCCCAGTGATGGCTGGTCATGATATTAAATGAGAGACTAAAATCTAATATCCATTAATAGCGTGACAGTGAAACTATTATGGCTGAGCAATGCATTATATCACAAGTTTTCACTGATGGCATAATAATGATGTGGGGACTGTACATACACAAGGTAGATATACTAATTTATTATTAATAAGTAATATATATTTAATAATAAGTAATGAAATGCTAGCCCATTTATACCAGCCACCTCTGGCCCCAACTATACACATGGGTATTTGTGTAAGTTTGTTTGTAAAGTGGTATCAAGTTTTTAATGCTAAGGTGTCTTAGTTTGTCAGGGATATAGTATGTTTTGTCTGAGGGGTTCTCTATGGGTTGGCTTATGTTTTGTCTGAGGGGTTCTCTACGGGATGGCTTATGTTTTGTCTGAGGGGATCTCTATGGGTTGGCTTATGTTTTGTCTGAGGGGTTCTCTACGGGATGGCTTATGTTTTGTCTGAGGGGATTTCTACGGGATGGCTTATGTTTTGCCTGAGGGGTTCTCTATGGGATGGGAACAGTAACACTACACCACACAAAACAACAACCGAAGTGACGACCTACGAGACAGGTACGGCAACTACACGTATACTCTGTTTAGTTTGCTAATCAGCTGACTTGTTTTGTCTGGTGCCTGCACACCCTAGCTCCAGGATGCCCTAGTCCCGGCAAGCTCCTGCATGGCACCATATTGATGTCTCCTGATGGTTCACTGGTCCAATTCACCTGCAACACTGGGTTCAGGCTCTTTGGCTCACCGCTGCTCTACTGCAAAGGCAAGAGCTGGAATGGCAGCACTCCTTTGTGTAAAGGTGAGTGATCTTGACGAGACTACATATAGTCAAGGCCATGCAAGCAATTAAACCAGGTACGCGTCTTGTCTATTACCTGTCCATATTTCTAATACAGCGCTTACCCACTGAACAATCCATTGTCTAATAGATTCTTCACAAGCATCGTTAGATGGCTGCATTTACTCTGGGTTGTTATTCTTGATGTTAGTAGTACTGCTAGTAAATACAACAAGGCAACACAGTATGTCTCCCAATAAAGAGTCACAGCAAGTTTCAAGTCATTTTTTTCAAATAACACCATTATTTCTCTTTTCAGAGTTAGACATCATGAACCTTTTCCAGCAGAAGCAAACATCATTGTACAAACTTGATATGGAGTTAAACCAAGATATGACCAATGTGAAAAACCATTTCAGGGCTATTGCTATCACAGCTGCCAAAGAGACCTTTCTAAAATCCTCTCTGCTTGGGGCTCCTCAGCCCAAATCCCAGTTGATTGGAGATTTGCCTGAAGATTCACAGAAACATCCAAACACTCCAAAAAGACTGTGGCAGGATCAAATCACTACACAACCTAGAGTAGAGACTGTAGGACTTGAAGACACAATTATTAAACTGAATAACATCAGGGAACCAACTACATTCTCAGATCCACTTAACCAACCACTAGTGCCAGCTACATTAGTGAACTCTCCAACAGTCTCAACCACCACTCAGCTTCCTGCTACTTTATCAAAACCCACACAGTCAACTATCTTGGTCACTTCAACTATAAATGATCAGCAAGAACAGCTGCTTTCTTCTACACCCAAAAGAGAAGATAAGAGAGAAAACTACATGACTACAACAGCACAAATGCATCATGAAATTCCAGTCACAACTTTGCAAGTCCTTGGTGTGTCAAAGGGAAATAACTTGGAGATGATTCCAGCAACAGTAGATTCAAGTGCAGTCAAACCACACACAAACAGTCTTCAGAATGGTCCCTCTCGAGATGCACCTACAGTGTCTCCAGAAATCCTTAAGAATAGTCAATTATCTAGTAACATTAGGATCCTAATCGAAGCTTCTACTGCTGAAGATATTTCACAGTCTTTACAGGTAACAGAGGAAGTGAGTACTGCTGTCTCTACAACCAGCTCTCTTGACCTCCCAGTATCTAAAAATGAGCCACTTACCTCAAAATCTTTTATGGCTAGTTCCCCACCATTAAGTCCTTCTGGGATCCATGATGCTCTTAAAAAGCAGACCTCATGAAGTCGTCGTCCCCGGCTTCTTCTAAAAGGTGGGTCCTGCCTTCATAGTTGTCGTAATATCCCTGCCATACACTCGACTCCAGTTGATACTACCAGTGATCTTCAAACAAAGCATCTGGCAAAGGGTAGCAACATGGTAGATAAGGAACGTCTTGAGTCTAGTAGACTTTTGATTGGTCATATAGATGGACACTTACAGGCCATTTCAAGATCAGGCAAAAATGAGCCTGCCAGCTTTAGTCTTTTTACTCTTAAAGACAGAAAGCCAATGATCAGTAATCGTGATCAGGAAAATGGAACAGCTAAGCAAAGTGTGGTGAACCAAACCAGGGACTCTACAGCAAAACACAATATCACTGTCACCACTTCAGCAATTTCAGGTTTCCCAGTATTCCACTCCATTAAACGAAGGCCTGTGTGTCCTTACCCGCCTTTACCTGCTCATGGTACTTTCTATTTCCATACAATATCCAACCCTGCTCCATTCCAATATAAGCATTACATACAATACGCCTGCTATGCTGGTTACACGCTGGCCAATGGGGATGTGTACAGCTACTGCCTACAGGATGGGCAGTGGAGTGGTGTCACACCTATGTGTATCGGTAAGCTGCTGTATTTCCAGAAATTATTTTGGTAAAGATACAATCTAAAAAGTCTGACAGACTTGCTGAGAAAGCATATTCTTGTTACAGCTGTGTATTATATTACAGTATTGTGAGAATTCCTTACATTTTTTTTCAACCTTGTTAAGGTCTTTGAGTCACCCTTAAGGTCTTTGAGTCACAGTAAGTTTGAGTGATGCATATGCTGTTTAACATTCTTTAAACATCATTACAGATAAAATCTTTCTGCAAGGTTTATTTAGGTACGCCAACATACAAGTCACTTTGTAGGTATACAGATACTTACTGTAGTCTTTCTGTTACTGTGTACAGTTTGTCACAGCAGTATTGAAGAGTGTTCATTTACTAGCCACTGGACACCTACCTTGTCAGCTCACAATTCAATTTTATATTCAATTTTCCATGCACAATCAGAGTTAATCTCAAGAGTGTCAGTTTCTGACCACAGCAAAGTTGCCAACTGGATTTATTTATTTATTTTTCCAGTGTCAGGCTGTTCTCAAACCAGTCGTGACTTTGAGGTGTTTAGGAACATAGCCAGTGTCTCTGCACCTGTTATACTGGTACCACACACACTACCTTTTTAGTGCCAGTGCTGTCCTGAGAATGGCAAAATCAGCGAATGGTCCTATGCTGATTCTTTCCCTGTGATAAATCAATAGAGGGCTAGAGAATAATAAATCAGTATATCATATTACATAATTGAAGAATTTACTGGTCTTTAAAATGCACTCATGGCTCGGCGCAGAAGCTCCTGTCCATCAAAACAAAATCCACCTTATAGCTCAGAAAGTGGCCTTCCTTGGATGGAGAATGCTGTATCTCCAGCAGCATCTGGAAGGTTTTTCCAGGATAATAATGACCAAGGAGTTTAACTCCACGCCACGTTTAACTCCAGCCTCAGTAGCATCCGAATACATGTCTGGATTGGTCTCTGTCAGCTGGCATACACTGCTCTAAACTAAGTGAGTGTGCAACCTGCGGCACTGAGCACACTCTTTTGCACAGACGGAATTTACGCAATGTGCAGTGTTGTATTCTATTACTATAATTTGCTCGACTGTGCAACCCTTAATGCGCACAGATACATACATCCCTGCATCTCTCTTAACCTTGGGTTTATTCGGTTGCACTGCTGTGCTGATGGTTACAGTAAACATGTGCGAAAGCTATTCAGAATCTCTCTGACCTGCTAAATTCACTGTGACTCCAGACTGTACATCAGACCAACCTGGGATTAGGCTGTGAATACCCTGGGCTATCAGTGCTCTGTTTAGCTCATTATCCTTTCTTGTCTTGTGTACATCTGCTTATTGCTTTGTGCTATTTGATCTAAAAGTACTGTAGACTATCGAATGTGTTCTCTGAGCTACAGAGATGTATACATATATACATAGCCATACCACAGTTGGGTCTCAGTACACTGTTGTTAGAGAACCTGTAGCAAGGGAAACATGAATTGGTTCTGTTTTTGGAGTGCCTGTATCCTCCTAGGGTACATAAATTAGCCTGGACATTGAGCAAAGCATGACCGGATCTGCCTATTTTGTGGAAATAAGTCATTTCAGGAAGCAGAGGACATGCTCTCTCTCTTTCCATTTGAGTTTAAATATGAGGATGCTGAGAGATTCTTCTTTTCATGAATGATGAGTATTTAGGAAAATGAAAAAAATAATCCAAAAGCCTATATTTTGGAGCAGGTGTATTCTAGATGTTACTGGGATTAACCATCATATAGGAACGGATGTCCCAATTGAGGCACGAGAGACTTGTTGCCACCGACGAGAGTTCACACGGTCCACTTACGTAACAATCACGCCGAGTGTCACTGCGAGCCCGGCTTCCTGCTGCTGGGGGACCAAAGGACATGTCGAGGTGAGGGATACATGCTTGAATACATTTTATTCCAGAGCACACTTTATCCTATAGATGCGAAACAATAACTTACCAGCTATGTGGTGTGAAGGTCCAGGATCATGATATGATTATGGGAAAAAAAGCCCTAGTCATAAGAGTCCTTGGATGAGCGTAGGACAGGTTTTATGATTACAACTACAAATGTACAGTATCCAGGTGAGATCATCTACTGAAGCAAGAGTGAGACTTGAGCAAGAACTGTTTTTGGGAATTGCAGATTAAAAAATCCAATAGGTAAACCCTGGTAGGTGTTGTCGTCCTCCATTTGAGTATTTCCGAAACGAAGTAAAAATAAACCCATCTTCATTTGTTTCATTAGCTTCTCGGGTGCCAGGGTTCTGGCACTAACCTAACATTTTGTCTGTAGTATACCTTTATGTATATGTATCTGTTAGCAAACCATTTGGGACACCTGGATTTAGTGCTAAATGCCTTTTAAATTCATGTCCTGTCGCCTTTGAGAGTTTCCCCAAGGCTGTGAATTCTTGTCCCACAGAAGTGTGGTATTGTAACGAGGGCGAGCCACAGCAGGTATGGGACATTCTTTAGTGCAGCCGTTCTTAGCTGTTTTTTTACTATACACTTAACCGTCATGTTTAACTTTTTTTTTCAATGATTCTCAGTTTCAAATGTCACTTGTGAAACAATATAATAATTCTTTAAAAAAAAAAACACTATATTATTAACTATATTAATATTATATATATAATATGTTCAGTTTGTTTTGATTTGAAAGCAATAGGTTGAAAAAATGGTTAAATAGTAAATCTTCATAAATATGAAATAAAAAAAAAGGTGAGCTTCGTCCCCGTCACGTTACCTTGGTCTCTTATTAATACTCCTACTGCACACATGCATGCAAATATTTCCTCACCTGTATATTGTCATGGTATGTATTTACAGTTGAGGTCAAAAGTTTACATCCCCAGATGAAAACTTTTTGAATTTGAAGATCAGGGTAAATTTGACTTATTTTGTCTTCTGGGCAACATGTAACTATCTTCTGTAGCCTCTGAAGGGCAGTACTAAATGAAAAAATGATATTTAGGCAAAATAAGAAAAATGTACACATCTCCATTCTTTTCAAAAGTTTTCACCCCCCAGCTCAATGCATGGTTTTTCCTTCTGGAGCATCAGTGAGCGTTTGAACCTTCTGTAATAGTCGCATACGAGTCCCTCAGTTGTCCTCAGTGTGAAAAGATGGATCTCAAAATCATACAAAAATGCTGGGAAATCAACTAATTTGTGGGACCTGAAGGATTTTTCTGAAGAACAGCAGGCAGCTTAACTGTTCAGGACAAACAAGGGGCTCATGAACAACTATAACTGAACAAAAAAACACGGCTGTGGATCATTCAGGTAACAACACATTTTATATTAAGAAGCTTTTGAACGGGGTCATTTTTATAAATTAAACTATTATTTCCTCTTGTGGACAATATGTAAACATCTTTTATGTGAAATCTCTTGTATCTTATGATCCCTCTGTTTTTGGTAAAATAATGAACATTTTGCAGATTCTGAAAGGGGGATGTAAACTTTTGACCTCAACTGTATAATCAGGTGTCAATCAGAAGAGGAAAGGTCCTGTGTCTTGTTCCTCTCAAGGATTTACAATCGTATTACCATAAAATCATGAGAAAGGTATGGGTCAGGGGGACAGTCAGACAGTCAGCCATTGCTGTCTAGGATGGCGCAGATCTGAAATCTTTACTGATAATTTCTAAGAAGCTAATGACAACAATGTTTCTGTTATTCTGTTATCCTTCTACTAACGTACACCTATACGGTAATATTGGTCATTTATAGCAAGCAGTACATCCATACCCGAACCGGACTCTGTCATTAGGGAGAAAAAAAGAAGATGGGTTTGATGTAAAAAACATCCTCTCTGGTTTTAAATATGGTCTGGCATGTAATAATACATTACAGCAGCTTGTTTTTCACTTACCAAGAGGCTCACGTTCACATATGATAAATGATGGAGTAAGACTGGAAGGAAATGTGCGACACGAACATCACCCAAGAGTTTGGGTGAGAACGCGAGGGGGGGGGTGTTTAGTGCAGATTCACCAAATGAATATTTGGAATACCATCAGGATGAAAATATCTATTCCTTTAGGGCAGTGTTCAGTTATTATGCATGCATTATTAATATTTAATTGTGAAATTGCGCACATCAATATTCTGACCTTACGCACGTGTTACTTGAACTTGAGGTATTAAGTTCCGTGTCACTGACAGTTTGCTGTCAGACTGAAATGTATGGTTTTAGGCTGCAAATACAGTAAAAAAAAAAAACTACAGAACCCTAGAAATATGGCATTATTAATTAATTAATAGTACCATCCCTTTAAAGTAGAGTTTGTTTGGCTTTTTTGGCTTAATCTTAATCAGAGACTTTGGTTATTTTGAGGACTGAATTATTTAGTGTTTATTACTTTTCTAAAATCCTTTAAGCACGAATGTTTAATGTTCAGTGAGCACTTTGCTGAGATATGCAGCGTGACTTTAAGCACTTTCTTCCACTGCTGGAACGTCTGACATATGATATGATATAATTTTTTTTTTATTGTGTGTGGCCATGTCAACATCCCCTCTTTAATCTGCTCCAGACATACCGTGTATGCCTGTGTTTTTTGCATTTATAAAACTTCATACGTGTGTGTGTGTGTGTGTGCTTTGTAGATCTGGACGAGTGTGTGGAGGGACTGCATGAGTGCCAGCAGGTCTGTGAAAACACCTTTGGCTCGTACAGGTGCAGCTGCAGCCTTGGTTTCCAAGAAAGTAGGCTGTCCTACAGGACGTGGCCACTCAAGAAGTAAGGTCCTGATTTGAGAAGTAGGACAGACCTCACACAGTGTTTTTTTTTCCACACACACACTCCAGACAAGATGTTTATGCATATTTAAAGATTTAGAAAGATTTCAAGATGCACCCTCCTAGTTCCATTTTTCTCAGTTATTGGAACGAAACATTTGTGTGCCATGTACATAAGTTTAAGGGACTACATGGAGTATTTAAACCTCCAACACACTGTTTATGTTTAGGGACTCTGGTTTAGTTCATTATGTGTTAATTAGAATTAACAGTTTGTTCTTCACATCGAAAGGAGCATTATATTGGTATATGTAGACCACTCTGCTTACATTCAGCAAAGAAGCAGCTGTAGGGGAGAATGGGGGCAGTCGTAGCCTAATGGTTCGAGAGTCGGACTTGTAACCCGAAGGTGGGTTCGAGACTGAGACCCGAGACTCGTGGGTTCGAGTCTCGGGTCCGGCAGGGATTGTAGATGGGGGGAGTGAATGACCAGCGCTCTCTGCCACCCTCAANACTGAGGTGAGACCCTTGAGCAAGGCACCGATCCTCCAACTGCTCCCTGGGCGCCGCAGCTAAAATGGCTGCCCACTCCAGTGTGTGTTCACGGGTGTCTGTGTGTTCACTACTGTGTGTGTACTTGGATGGGTTAAGAGCACAAATTCTGAATATGGGTCACCACACTTGGCCACAAAGTCACTTCACTTCACTTGTAACATTATCAAATGCTCCAATCAGCAACGTGCTACAGTAGTGACACTGACACTGCACGTGCTCAGTAGCCTCCTCTGTCTGCCTTTAAAAGAACAACAACTTCATCACAGCGCTGAAGATTTTGATGTATGAAAAGATTTTCCTCATCTGGAGAAATGGTTTGAATTATGTCTTCAGTTTGCAAGGGCGTGAAATCAAAATAGGCTGGTTTTGATCACTGTCTAGTTGACTATAATTAACAGTGCTAGGCTGGTTAGCTAGCAGATTTCAAGATACTGTTTTAGGGGTTGTAACAGTCTAACAAATACATGTATTGAAAATATTTGACAAAACACAAAAGATGCAGAAGGTCTGCAGGCTGAAACACCTTGTTGATGAGAGAGATCAGAGGACTTACTGGTCTGACCAAACTTGAGTGTCCTTCAGATATCATTGAGTTTATTAGTGAGAAATGTTGACACCACTCGTCTAAAGCATCTCAGAATGCACAGCACATCAAACCTTGAGGTGGATGGGCTACAAGAGCAGAAGACCACATCAGGTTCCACTCCTGTCAGCCAAGGACAAGAATCTGAGGCTATCATGATAGCCTCAGATTCTTGTTGTAGCCCATTCACCTCAAGGTTCGAAGTTTTGTGCATGCTGAGATGCTTTTCTGCTCAGCACGGATGTAAAGAGTGATTATATGAGTTACATTATACGAATCTGGCCATTTTCCTCTAACCTCAAGGCATTTCCACCCAAAGAACTGTCGCTCACTCAGTGCTTTTGCTTTCCACACTATTCTGTGTAAACTAAATGCAGATAACTGCATGAAAGTGCAGGTGTACAGGTGTTCCTAATAAAGTAGACAATGAGTGTATAATACAATGAATGTATAATGCATGTTACACTGTGTGATACTTTAGAAGTGTGGCTGAACAAACAAGCTATGCTTTCATCAGGTGGATCCTGTGACACGTCTCTCTGTTCCAGATGTGAATGAGTGTGTGCTGCCTGCTGGCATGGCTCGCTGTGTGTTTGGCTGCGTCAACACACCAGGTAGCTTTCATTGTCTCTGTCCTGCGGGGTATAGCATGAACATCACAGATGGACACTGTGAAGGTCAGTGGTGATTTAGTGTTTTTGAAATTGTTTTGCAAGTGTGGGAAAACCTTGTTTTTCATTATTGAGATTCAATATTTTCCAGATACAGATGAGTGTATCGAGAATGCGGGTCTCGGACCATGTGCGTACGCATGTGTGAATACTCCAGGTTCTTTCCACTGTGTCTGTTCAAATGGATATCGGCTAGCTGGGGACGGGACGACCTGCATCTCAGAGTGTCCACCGGGATACCGCAGAAAACGTTCTGATTCGCTAGTGGGAAATTCAACTGCACTCACTTGTGTTGGTAAGTAGTTTACAGGAGACAGGGTTTAGTGCAGTAATGTCTAAGAAGCTGCTTTAAAGCAAATTGTATTGTAAAAAGCAATACAACAATAAAACCCTATTCAATTCTATTCATCTGGGTCAGGATATACTGGAACAAGTTTGAATGAAACTTGGTATGGATAGCATCTGTACCAAATGCTAGTACTAAAGTAATTAATGTAGCAAATGTAGGCAGATAGAACCGTGTCTGAAAAATTCAGATGATTTTACAGAGCATTCTTTGAGTAGATATTGCCATATTTGTGCAAATAGCATTTTCATTTAAATCCTATGTCTTTATTTTGAAATTTTATAATAGGTTTTGTAGTTAGATTAAGTACAGTTAAACTGAAAAAGATTCAGCCATGCCAAAGGTAGGGAGTGGGATCTCCCAGGGGTGGGCAGTTTTTTTCTTTAATGCAGGTGGGATAGGAGGTCAAATGTGAAGCTCAGGCCACATTCATTAACATGAACATGCTGAGTGCTTGCATAGTATGGCCTAGTCACTGGATTCTTATATTCAGGGTCACAATGTTTAAATTACTAATTTGCAGTTTGGGAAACAGAACCATCGGGCAAGTGCAAACAAAAATAATAACCATGGGTCAGTGGGGTTGGTCAAACCTTCTGTGGGAGTGGACCGGATTTAAAAACAAGTCACAATTTTTGACAATGAGCGGGAAAGAAATGGTCTCTTGCCCCATAGATAATATGGATTTTCATTTTCAGTAATCACTGAACTCTGTTTAAACCAAACAAGATTTGTTCTATCACAACAAACAGTACTGGTTCCATTGTGGAGAGATCACAAGTTCGAATCCCAAAGATGTCAAAGCCATCCATGGCCAGGAGCCAAGAGAGCAAAAGTGAGCATGCTTTCTGGGTGGGAGGGATGACATACTATTTCTCCTTTGTCAATCACAGCAACAATAGCCAACACTAGCCAATCATGAGCTTCTGTGAGTATATGAATGTGGAAAAGGGCAGACAGGGCTTTAATTCGAGTGTGTTATGCTTGTGACCAGCATCAGTGACAGTTCGAAACTATGCGGTTGACGGCTTGGCAGTAGGACGTTAGCCTTCACCCTTCCCAGTTGGTAGCTGTCGTATGATGGGGGGAGAGCTGTCTGGTGGGCAGACAATTAGGGCAAAAATCAGGATTTGAATTTACAAAATAATGAATGTGCACATCCATTTCAGACATTAATGAGTGTGAGGAGATGGAGCAAATGCAACATCGCCTGCCGCACAAGTGTGAATGGAAGTGTGTTAACTTGCCAGGCACACACCGCTGCATTTGTCCACGTGGATATACACGGCATCCAAATGGATACCAATGCAAGGGTTAGTTCATATAACTGAATGGAGTTGAAATACAGCAACAAAGAGCTGAATTTCCAGAATGGCCACAGAATCTGAAAGAATATCTGATTATTTTGTCTGTCCTGTGCCTTTTTTTTTCAGATATCAATGAATGTGCACTGAGGAATGGCGGCTGTTCTCACATATGCATGAACCACAGCGGTGGCTACAAATGCGCTTGTCCCGAAAATTACCGTATCTCTCCTTACAGCAGGAAGACGTGCCAACCAGTTTAAAATTCACAAAGGACAGTCAATTAGCATACAGTACTGTTCCACTCTTTATCTATTCATCCACCTTGTCATATAAGTGTAAGATTTAATGTATTTAAAGTTTGATTTTTGATCTCTGATTTCTGTATATAAAGTTAAGTCTTCTAATTTTTACAAATTGTCAGGAAATGAATTCTCAGTTTGAAACGTTTCTGTAAAGACAAGTATTTGTATTTGCATCTATTTCAGGTTGTTGTGCATTTAGCTGTCAGTCATTTGTAAGTATGGGTGAGTATTTGTAGCTGTGAGGGGTATTTGTGGTTCTGAGCCACTAGGCTGAGGGGGTTATTTGGTTGTGAGGGTATTTAGATATGGGGGTATTTGTGGGGGAATTCAACAATGGCAGTGTTTAGCTTGAGAGAGGATATTTGTGGATGTGGGGCATTTAGCTGCATAGTATGTAGGTATGCATAATATATGATATTTGAGTGCAGATACAAGTTTGTATATGATTGTGACAGGTTTGCAGTGTGATACCCAAGCACACAGCAGACTCAGGGGAATATTCTGCGGGTTTTTTATTGTTGTTCACTGTGAAAGACAAAAATTAACCTAGGAGATCTGAAGAAGGTTTCACTATTATTCACTGTTGCAAGTCCACACCAGTATCCCTGAAGGGAGCACTTGGCAAAGTGAGTCCACTAGGTTTAGCATGTAAGTGCTTTAAATACCTCAGATGCTAGGTACATTATACAGTATGTGAGGACAAGACAATGAGAGGGCAACACCTTCTGGCATACAGAGAAGTGTGAGAAACAATGGGTCACGTCCCTTATTGAGACGAGGAAACAAATTACGAAAGCAAATATAGGCTTACACAAGACATAAATTCATAAATGTTATACTTTGCTTCCACAGTACATGCTAAACAGGTCGACTTTTCCAAGTAATGTAGACTAAGGAAAATTTCCTAACTATAAATCAGAGCTTTTCTGTACATCTGTGTCAGTGCTGATTCGCAAAAAAAAAATCTCACTGGAGTGGTAGAAACCATAAAGATGATCAAGCAAAAGACGAATAAAAGACGAATATGAGACAATAGATCAGAATTTCAGCTGTTCCTGACATTTACATTTGGATGTGGTGAACAACTTAAAACATGGCACCTTTTGTTTGAACCCATCAATTTTTCAAGTGATCAAAAAAGCTGGAACATGTGGCTGACAGGTGTTTCTTGTTGCCCAGGTGTGTCCTGTTAGATTAACTGTTTAGACATGTAATAGGTCTGAATGTCTACTCTTGGTTTGAGCCCTGGATTTTGCCTCTGAAGGCTGCATTTGTTGTTAAAAAGGATAAACCAACATGAAAACCAGAGAGAAGTCTATGGGAGAAAAGCAAGCCATTTTGAAATAGAAGGAAAAAAATCAATCAGAGTTATTGCACAAGCATTGGGCATAGCCAATACAACAAGTTGGAATGTCCTGAAAAGTAAAGAAACCACTGGTGTACCAACAACCAGACATCGAACAGGTCGGCCAACGAAAACAACAACAGTTGATGACGGAAGCATTGTGAGACCTGTCAAGAAAAACCAACACAAAGATCAGTGACATCAACAACCTCCACAGGGCAGGGATGAAGGTATTACAATCCACCATTCAAAGAAGACTTCGAGAACAGAAATACAGAGGCCATACCACAAGATGCAAAGCACTCATCAGCAGTAAGAATCAGAAGGCCAGATTGGAATTCACAAAGAAATACAGAGATGAGCCACAAAAGCTCTGGAACCAACATTAACCTCTACCAAAAGACTTCATCAGAGGGGAAAACAGTGAAGGTTTTAGACTGGCCATGTCAATCACCAGACCTTAACCCAATTAAGCATGCATTTCACCTCACCTTATAAATTGAAGGGAGAGCCCCCCCCCCCAAATAAATAAATAAATAAATAAATAAATAAATAACCAACCAACCAACCAAAAGAAACTGTGGTACATGCATGGAGAAGCATCACAAAAGAAGAAGTTTGGTGAGGTCAGTGAGTCGCAGGCTTGATGCAGTTACTGCAATCAAGGGGAATGCACCAAAATATTAAGTGTTACTTATTTTAACTTTACAACTTTTTGTTCCTATACTTTTGCTCACAAAAAAATTTGGTTGGTCTGCCGCCAAAGGTGCCATGTTCTAAGTCATTTAACGCATCTACATGTTCTGAGCTCTCACCTCATACTTGTCTTTTGATCTCAAACCCAAATGTCTTCAGTGTATAGCAAGAACAAAAGAATGGGCCTTGCTGTTCCAATACTTTCGGAGAGGACTGTATATCTGAGATGTGCCCTAGGCCTATCGACCGCTGTAAATATAAAATAAACAGACCATAGCAAGGGCATCCTTATATCAGTAGAGCAGCTGCATGGGGACATGGTCCAAATAGAGAGTGTAAAGACATCCTATCAGGTAATACTGGAAAGCGAGGACAACCAACTTGAAAACACTTAAAAAACAGAAAACACTCTTTTGTCAGTGATTTATGAGCCGGGAGTTTCCTGCTAATATACAAGCTGGGCAGTCTTTACTTTCCATCACCTAGGACAAAACAGCCCTGAACCCTCTGTCCAACACCAAGGTCTTCAATACAATGGGGAAAGACAAATTAGGTAAGTGAAGCAAATGCTGCTATCTTAAAAAAAATTGAGGCTACACAAGAACCAAAATGAATTACTGCATGATGTACCACCATCTGTCCTGTTGCAATCTGATAGGTTCTCTGTGAGTCTGGCTCATCTCAAGCAAATTGTTATTGGTAAATACTGAAGTCATATTAAATATACTGTGGCACCGGCTGAGACAAATCAAATCCTTTCATTTTCTTGGACACCAAATTGGACTGGATAGAATTTGATGTAGGATCACTTTTGGGAGATTATCTGTCTGTCACATTGTCTCTCATATTACTTGCTTTATTGAAGTGCCGTGATAGTTTAACAGGTTATTTGGTGTGTTTTCCATGTGTCCAAGCGGGCACTTGCCACTTGGCAATTAAATTGAGCTGTAGGTCAAGAGCAATACAAGGACCTTATCTCCCTGTAAAAATTGTCTCAATAGTTGTTGAGCAGTTGTTTGCCGTCCCTGAACCTGCAGCAAATACCTAGTGTTTTGCTCTTAGGTGTAGGATGTACTGAATTTTGTTTTTACTGGGGGTTTGACCGTTTCCAGGTGTTTCCTTACTCATGTCCAACACACCCTGTGGCTTCTGCCTGGGATACCTCCTGATCTACAAATAATACCGACTCCAACATATTTATTGCCATCCGTTACACATTATCATACAAACCATGTTTTAAACATTTTGTTAAAATGTTCTACCAACTTGACATTACATTGTCTGTTGGGATCTGAACTTAGATAAGAAACAGTGCTTCAGGTATCTCTTTGCAGAGACTATCCACATAGAACCCACTTCAGGATACTGCACTGCATATTCCACTAGCCACCATATGATATGGTACCCCGGTGCTGAACAGGCTAGTGGCTCCACAACAGCCATGCCAATTCTTTCAAATTGGATACTGATAAGAGGGAGCGGCCACAACATCTCATTCGGGATGGCTGACGGATCATGGAATGATGCACACCACTGACGAGTATCAACAGTTAACAGGTTGTAGGGTTTTATTTGCCCCAGTCGATGGTAACAGTTTCTCCAGTTTCAGTGTCCCAAGTCATTCTGTATAATGTAGCTTAAAAAAAAGCTTTAAATTGTGACACACTGGACAGGACATGTTGACTCTCGCTTTTTGACTTGTTTGGTTGAAGGCAACTTGTTTGGTTGTTGCTTTGCCAAACATCTACTCGTTTTCAGACTTAAGAGAGACTGTTGCCCCTGCATCGCCACAATAGACATTGGGATGCTGTTCCATGCCTACTGTGTATATTTGAGCAAATTCTCACATTTTTGCACAAGTGTGACATTAGTAGTGTCTGCCTCGAGAACAACACTTTTCTGATGACAACTTTGAAGAAAATTAACTTTCGGGTTTGCACCTCACTGCACAGGGAAAGAATGTAAATAAATTTTGGGTAAATGAGGCTCAGGGCCCGAAATCCCCTGGCTCATGGTGCAAACCAGCAATAAAATGCGTCTCTACCTGCTACAATGATTATTATATTGTTGTTGATCATTATATCAAGTATTTAGTTACACTGTTGATCATTATATAAGAGATGGTACCTTCTGACCCCCTGTTATTTTTTGGCAGGTCAGAATCTAAAAAAAAGACCAAAAAAACAAAAAAAGACCAAAAAAACAAAAAAATCTTTTCAGAACACTTTTAATATATAACAACATATTTACAAATATTTAACATTTGACACTATGTAGTTAAGAGATGTTCCTACAGGTGTCTCTATTTAACAAATTTTTGACATAAATATAATTTCAACATGACTCCCCTTCCCCATAACTACAGTAAGAATAAAGTAGCTTGACAGGCTACAAAGTTAGCTGCAAAGTGTTGTCTCTGTTTTTTCTCAACTTTAAAATACAAAAATACCATTGTCCCAACACAATATTAATAGCAAATCTATAGCTTAAGATTCATCACAACACGCACGGAAGCTCGCATGTCTGCATGATGGACATTCATTAGGACGAAGATTTGTTGGTCCTGGAAGCCAAGTCCCTTATACAACGTGGAATGCGATTGTTAAAACAGGACGGATGGAGTAAGAGCAAGACATAAAAACAGTAGTTGGTCACATCGTTTTTCCAGTTTCTTTAGGGGCAAGGGAGATCAACAACAAATGGGAATTCAGTGTGTATTCCACAATTTGGGATTTAGCAGATTTGAGCATATTCACAATGGAGTGAGTAATGATGAGTGAAGGAGGGGCAATGGTAAATATGACATTAACTTTAGGTACTCATGTCAACAGGGGCTAGGCCTATATAGCTTTTACTGTGGCCATGTAAAGCGGCAGGGATTTGGTCAACCTCACCTACGGAATCAGGTCTACAGCAATTTTACGTCAAATGTTCCAGTTAAAGGGGCAAAGCTCCTTTACCTTAATTATACAAATGCGTCTTCATATCCATTTGAAAGGGACAGTGCCAACAGTACCTTTAACTGTGTCAGGTACTGGGCTTACAGTACCTTTAGCTTTCTTAACTAGGTGCAAGTCCTTAAATACCATTACCTTAGTAGTTATTCCAGGTTTAACTGATGCTAGCCATGAAAGGGTACCTACAGAACCTTTAGTTTGTCAGATACAGGGTTGAGACCTTTGCCTCAATTGCAGGGTAAAGGGACATAAGCCTTTAGGACCTTTACTTTCATGAAGGTAATAACTACAATAATAACTACTAAGACAATGATATTAAAGGTTTCTTCTCTGCACAAGGTTAAGAAAGGGAAAGGTACTGTAAGCCGTGCATGTGCTTCAGTTAAAGGTACTATTAGTACTGTCCCTTGCCAATAGAGGCGAAGATGCTGTTGAATGTCAGGGGCTCAAGCCTCAGGAGAGCCAAGCTGCCACTACTGGACCCTTGAGGAAAGCCCTTAGCACTATCTGCTCCAGGGGTTCCATATCATGACTGACCCCAGCTTCCTAACAAGCTGGGATATGCAAAGAGAAGAATTTAATTGCGAATGTGACAAATAATGACTTTCATAATTATTCTTCTTAACAATAGCCAGCTACAGGGATGGAGCCTATATGACCTTTACCTCAGGACGGAGCCGAGGTCAGATCTATAGGATCTTTAGCTTTGTTAGTCAGGTATTGTGTACCCCGGTACAACGACAGGGTCTAATAGCATCATTTCTTTATCCAGTTGCAAAGGCTGGCCTATAGCACCTTTAGCTTAGGTAGTTTGGGTACTCCAGTACAGGGGCAAGGTTTATAGCATTGTTTCCTTAGCCATGTATAGGGTGTGGGCCTTTAGTACCTTGGCTAGTCCGGTATAGAGGCTCAGACTGTGCTAGTTACCTGATGCTGATATAGTGCTGCTATAGAACCTTTAGTTTGCCAGAAAGAGGGTTGGGGCCCACAGCATCTTGACCTCACTCTAACAAGGTACAGGGGCTGGTCCTATAGCACCTTTATATCAGTTAGCCAGGGGCAGGCACAGGGCCTACAGCATTTACCTTAGTTCTCCAGTGAGCCATTTTAATGTGAGACATCAGTAGTCTGCTAAAAAAAATAAATAAATTGCATGTTGAAATGTGGTACAAGCACACAAGAGCCTCAAAAGATTTCTGTTGACATGCAGTAGGTAACAAAATGACATCATTGTTTGACCCATATCCTTTGAAAATTAAACAATTTCATGCCAAAGCAGTCATCCTGATCTGGTGTGTCATATAGGTAAATGTTACAGCAAGGTTTTACTAGCAAGGATCATTTTCACATTGTTTTTCGCACACTGTATACAGTAGTTAAACCCTTAGCTGCTGGCCTAAACCTTTTATATGAATTTAACTCAAGACCTAAATGGAAAGAGTGCATGTCAAAGTGTTACTTGCAAAGCATCAGGGCAATGAAGAGAAGCAGAAAACTCGAATTTCACAGCGCAGAATACCAGGGATTCAGAAAGACATAAATACATGTTTTGTACCATGAAATGAAATGGTGAAATGGCGGGGAGGACATGGGCCTCTTTTAACCCATTAAAATAAAACAAATAGCATTTAACAGAGGAAAGTGATCCAAGAGTTTGTTCCAGGTTGGCTCATTTCAGTGTATGGCACTACAAAAAGTCACTTTCTATTGTCTTTAGTTCCATTCAGTTTTGCCTCCACCCTGAATGTTTATCACCGTTAAAAAGTTAATGATTACACAACACCCTGATGCATTTGTCTTTCTAGTAAATCCCCTCAAGTGGTCATTTGTTCTAAAGTGCAAATAGTGCTTTGTCGCCTGTGTTCCAATTTGCAGGGGTCATGTATGCAGCCATCCACCAGGAGGCGACAGAGGGACAGTTGCAGTCACAAAGGAATCCAGGACAGGGCAGCTCTTCATTCTTCCGTCGCGTGCGCAGTTGGCTCCGGCACATCCAGCGGCTTCACTATCTCTTCGTTATACACTCTCAGAATGGCTTCACATACAAACCGATACTGACTCTGTAAAGGCAGTGAAATGGGGCAGATTCAGGAGATGGAAGGAAAAACGGTGGGCCAAATCTCAGACACATTGATTGTGTGGCCATTTGAATTATTTGATTGTATTCAATTTAGTGTATATATATATATTTTTTGCTTAATTTTACTGTTTAGCAAATTATTGTTTGTTCTTTGGTTTTCACTACTAGATCTTTGAGACTGTAGTAGTTCTCAACATGAATGTGTTAGTATTACGTTAAGTAGAACTCGTATGCAGTAGAAAAAAAAATACTTTATTAATAAGGAATATAGAAAATAATCAGCAATGGGGTGGCGTGATGTGGCCTGACATGAAGCGGAGTTACTGTTACCGCCACCTGTTTCCTATAAAAGCGCTCCCGAAGTGCTTTATTTCTCTTATACCGCAACCGTCTGCCGATGATTACAATTTGTAATTTATTAAAGTACATCGTGTTATACTTTTTATCTGGTCACACCTGCAGTTAATGTTGTGGAACTTGCATTAAAACGTTCCCATTACGTAACTGTACATAGCTATAAACAAACGTTCCCTCAGCAGCCTCTCTTTTTTCTCTTGATGGTGATTTTAAAAAATGCAGCATGTTACCGAGATCCTCCTTACCAAAGCTCCTACTAAAGCGTCACCATATCAACAATTCTTAACGTTTTCTTGCTGTCAGAGCTGCTGTTATAGAAAATAATTCAGCACCTTCTGGCAATCAGAATCGAGAATCGAGAACAGCGCTGTGGCATAAACTAATATATACATGAATTAGGTCACTTAAGAAAAATGGTTGTAAAAATTGAACTCTGCCTCCTGGATCTCCTTGAACAGATTTGGTGAGGAAAAAAAAAAAAATTCACTACTCACTGCAGTTTGAATCATCATGGCTCGCTGGTCTCTCATGGTCCGGACGATGTCTAACGGATATACGTCTTGACTCCGCTCGATCAGACACATCGCTGTCTCCATGGTGATCAGAACCCCTGTGCGACCAATCCCAGCGCTGCCAGGGGGCGGGGGCAAAGGCAGTGGATCAGTGAAGGATAAGCTGAGCTCACGCTGAGCCCTGACTACCATGTAATAAACATCATAGAACTAGTTTTCTTCTTCTTCTTAAAAATAAAAAAGCCATTAAAGCACATCAGTTTACTGAAATAAGGTCATGTGCTTGATTATATGCACAAAGTTTATAGCCTTAAGTACAGTTATAGCTCAATTATTGCACTTCTCTTCGCCTTATTACATGCTCAATATATGCCTATATACACACACACACACACACACACACACACACACACACACACACACAAGTTCTACTTAACATAATACACACTATAGATATAGTTTAGTATCCTGAATGTGAATGTCAGTCTATCTGGGTTACACTCGGACCCAGATATCCAGTTGTTCTGGATACTATTCTGGATATTTCCAGATCATTTTGAAACCTGTCTTTAGCGAATTTACATAAACTCTCTCCTTTTCTTGTTGATAGGAAAAAAAATATTACTTCTCGCCTCTTTATACTCTCTTAATAACTTCCATCTTCCATGTTTTCTAGAACGGGCTCATTTTACACGACTGCTGTCATTTGGCACGAAGAAGATTTACAATACGATGCGAGAGGTAATGGAAAAATAAACGATTTCTCTGAAGCCACAGACCGTATAGACCGTCTGTGAACAATGTCGGAACATTAGAACAGTCTAGAGGTAGTCCAGATAGTTAACAGTATTGTTTGCTAATGTTGCAATATCAGGGTGTGGGTGTAATATAAGAACCAGACTCATTGTACACACGTCAGATAAACATGGTGTGTAAGCGATGGGTGTTTTGTAGGCCTGACCTGCAGTGCACAACCACAGGGTCCTGGGAGTCTCCTCGCTTACTGCGCACCAAGTTCACAAAGTTCAGGAAATCGGTAGAGTCATCTGGAACGCCATGATCGGGCCAAGCCATGTACTGCATCTGACAAATGTGCCTCTCTTCTTTAGTCTACACACACACACACACACACACACACACACACACAGAATAGTCATATATAGAATTAGTCACATGTCATAACACTAGACCCATTTTCCCATGCATGGATTTAGGTAGAGTTTGATGTGTGTGAATTACGGGTGGACTGGCATGAAACAACTGATAGGCTAATAACCATACACCCCTAAAAATCATTTTTGTTTTAAATCATTAAGTGAGAAATACTAACTATCGCAAACAATATAACTATAATACTGTCATGCTGTGCGCCTTTACCTCCAGGTGTGTGAGCGTCAGCGCTCGAAGCAGATATGCCGATTTCCCATCCTCAGACACGCAGGACACCTGGAAGTTGCCGTAAGTGCCCGTGGCAGAGACATTAGGCCAGTACTGGTGACATTTCACCTGCAAAAAAAAGACGCCTCGTGAATCAATATATATAGCTTTTCAAATCGCTAAAACCTTAAAATTAGCAAGAAGGTTTTTTTTTTTTTTTGGAACCTTAGTATTGTGTTGTGGAACTGAGATCACATGACACTTTCATTCATTGCACTCATTCAAATAATTATATAATTTCTGATGGCATCTGGTTGTAATTTAGGGGTTTCACAGCAACGGGGGTGAATACTTATACAATCACATTTGTTAATAAGTTTGCAAACTATAATGAGTTCAACTCTATTTTGTGTAGATTTTTCCCCAATAGAGTCCGTTTCAGGTCTTACAGAATGTGGAAAAGTTCAAGGGTTGGTGAGGATAAACACAACACAACACACACACACACACACACACACACACACACACACACACACACACCACTCTAGGTGGTTAACTTGCGTTATATAGCTTTACTAATGCTACTACAGCTTAGACACAGCAGTTGCACTCGATTGTGGAACAAAACAACTGGAGTGTGTGAGCGAGTTGCTCTCAGTCCGCTTCCAGGTGAACTCTAGTGCTGTTCGATTGCAGTGAGAAAGTGATCCGGGTCTAAATTACATAAAGACAGCAGGAAGTGAACCAAACATATTTATAGGACGTGGGTTGCCTTTTTACAAGAAGCAAGCTGCTAAACTGACTCTTAAAAGAAACAGAGCCTCAGAAGATAGTTACATGTTTCCCAGAAGACAAAATGACCTTTGTTTAGTTTGCCATCATCATATTTCTGACCACTGAATAAACGAGATTTATGCTGAGGCTTTCCGCCATCTTTTCTCGTTTTGCTCCCAATTTTGCAAATGGACTAATAGATGTAAAAAAGCCCTCGTAGAAATGACATAGCCTAAGCAATATTGTGATGTATCTTTATGATCGGTTACTTGTACATGTTTTCGTGTGCATCCGTGTCCGAGTGTGTGAAGTAAGCGTTACTCATACCCTGCCCCGTTCCACCTGCGTGGTGAGCATGACCACCAGGGTAGCGCTCTGCTCCCACACCATCTGCCAGAAATCGCAACAAGTGCCAGGAAGTGGGCCCTGGCATGCAATGTATCGCCTTACGCCACCTCCCCCTGGTATTTCCATCTTAGGACACAAAAAAAAACACACAAACCTTGTAAACTACAAATCATGTACTATACGAACATTGTAAACTATACATCGTGTGACTATAAGGTACGAGATTGTAAGCCCAATACTGTGTTTACTACTGACCTGGCTATCTCATTAATTTCACACCGACATAATAACAAACTATAGCAGCAGTTTAATGTAAATAATATATATGAAAATATGTGTGTGTGTGTGTGCATGTGAAAATGCAAGTAGGGAAAGTAGCAGTGTTAAAATTTCGGTGTCAGATTTACAAATATCAGACACTTTAACATGTTTTTCCAGGAAATTTTTTTTTAATGCAGATAAAAGCACATTCGTTTGTATTTGTAGGTTCTCACATTAATGTAGTTTGCATTGATGTAGTCCTCAGGTCCCTTCAGGACAACTCGAGTTGCGTCATCTGCATACAACACAGTGCTCGTGCGTCAACGTGGTTCGAGTAATATAAACTGGAGAAATACAGGAAACAGAATACGTACGCCGTTCTGATTACTCACATGGTGAAATGTCCCGATAGCGATTTTTCGAGAGGTTCTGTGGTAACCTGGCACAGGACATGGACATTCCAGGGCGTTTTCGATACAGTTGCTGGAGGAGATAGGAGATATAATCGAAATGATCAGGCAGGAAATGAGACGGGAGATAATCAAAATGAGATATGTAAGGCTTTTAAGTTTAAATATACGGTTTTTTTTTTTTTTTAAATATATTTCGCTTTAACCACATCTGAGGTGGCAAAAGTGCTTTAAAATTCTTCACTCAAACAGACAAGAACAAACTTTAGCTAAAGTATGGGAAAAAGCAATTCTTGTAATTATGTATAGGATAAATAATCAACAACCAAAATTTCATAATCATGACAGACCATTCCTTGAGAAGCTAAGACTATAGCTGAGCCAAATTAAGCTGATTATTGGGAGAACAAAGTGCCATGCCATACTAAACCCAGCCTAGGTATGCAAATAAGGACAGATTTGGGTTTTCCCAACACACATTTACCAAGCTCTTAATCCGCTACTCAATCTTTGTTATCGTTTTGGATGTCAGAGTCTGGAGTGTGAGAAAGCTCTACTAGAGAACCAGCAAATTCATGAGAGAGGAAATAGCACAGTGTGCATGGCGACAACAGGAAGTGTTATTTACAAGCATGTTGCTGTAAGGCATAGGTTAAAAAAGCAAGTAAAGATACACACTGTAAATATGTAACTTAATGCGAGTAAAACATTTCATATTTGCAAGTTATTTATACATAATATTAATACATTGCTTTACTCTTAGTGGAATGGTGTCAGTGAGGCAAAACTTATAATAAACTAATTAGAAACTGAAAACTAAATGAGCGTAGTTATATGCATTGGGTTTCTGACTCACATCAAATTGAGCGAGAACAGAGCCGGTGCTCAGTCCTTCTCTCAGCATCTGGAAGGACGATTTCCATCCATCTGGTTCCGAGTGCGACCGATCCAAACCGCAGCTTTCTGGAATGTACTGGAACTCCGGCTCCAAATCTAGCTTCTCCTCCTCTTCATCCACATCGTAGATTGCTGCAAGTGTACAATAATGTCAGAGACATGAGTTTGAGATCTGAATTTAGCAAACTTTTTAGCAAACATCAGGAATAAACAGAACTTCCAGAAGACCAACATTGTAAATATATATTTATATATATACACATATATCTATATTAGCATATAGAGAGAAAACTGAATATTGTATATTGGAAAAGGTCGATATATGAGCATGGGGTAACCTTCTGTGACATTGTAGCGTTGAAACATCAGGTACTGCATACTCCTATATACACACTCCTACTCCACGCAAGTAAGTATTTTCCTATAACAGCATGCCCTAAAGTGTTTAGTTCCTCTTATACCACAGAAATTTGGCAATGAATATATTTTCTTATTAAATAAACAACCACAGGTCATACAAAGTCATATTTTTCCTCCCATTTTTAGTTACATTTAATGAACAAGTTAGTTCGTGTCATCACTTACATTATAGCTATAAACTACAAACACCCTCACCAGTCTCTCTCTCTCTCTCTCTCTCTCTCTCTCTCTCTCTCTCTCTCTGCCTTGCAGCTGGAACTACTGTCAACGCTGCTGTTATATAAACCTAATCAGAATTCAGGATCGAGAATTCAACAGCGCTGTTGTACGAATAGTGTATAATCCACAGTATCAAAGGCTTTAAGCAATGACTATTAGTTCCTCACCATTGGGTCTGACTAGCAGAATAAGCTCTCCTGATTGGTTTTCACAGCTGGCCTTGATTAGCATGACCACGTCGTCGTGCGTGTAGTCTGAGATGTCCCGCCCATTTATCAGCACCACCTGGTCACCCTCGTTAAGACGCGGTACACACAGGTCAGCCTGACACGAGGTAGAAGTCACATGACACAAGTGAAATGCAGTACATGGTGATCTCGGTGATACCGTAATTGGAATTAAAATGAAAGGCTACATATAAACTTTGAGCAACAATTTGAGCCTACCGCAGTTCCAGGAGCGACACGAGACACAATGATTGGCATTCTCTGATCAGCACCACCCTGCGGATGGAGGACAGGAATCATGATATTTTGATAACTGATCCTTTAGTATTTTCCCAAATCGATGCAAATGTACCTTGACATTGAATCCGAAACGTCCATTTTCGTCTGGTTTCATTTTGATCAGCACAAGGTTGTCATGTGGAACTGCGCCATTCTGGACAGGGAGGAGAATAAAACATACACAATCAGGTACATCTACATCTCTTGTCACTAACAACAATGGGGAACAATGGCTACTAGCTTTCATTTATTATTAGCCTTTGTTATTATGTATTATTGTTATTATTTTCACCCACCATGCTCTTATCTGAAGCTACAGGAACGTCATAGATTTCAGAGGCGGGGTCATCAAGCTCAAGCTCAGATCGGGATTGGCTGATATGACTAATCAGGTTCTTCCTGGACTGCTTTGGTGGAAGAGCAGGAGGTTGGCTGTCGATGGCACTGTCTGGAGATCTGCAAGGTAGCACAATGGAAAAGAATGCAGCTGGTAATGTAAAGAGAGCACAACAGTCTTCTGGAAGCAATAATCACAATCACTACTCACAATTTTCCAACAAATCGCACAACAACCAGTGCACATGCAAGGCTATCAGTTTTATATTTATTTATAATTTATAATTGCCTCAGAAGGCTGCTGATATAACCGACACCAGTGTTTTTTTTATCCCATCCTTCACCTAGAGACAAAATGGGGGATATATTCTATATTCAGTTCTATAATACACAGCATACACATTGCAACAGAAAGCAGATGTCACGTTGTTGGCTCTGTGCTTTCATTTTAAAGCATCAGAATATGAGTCTGGTCTCTCATAATCAGGTTCTTCCAACGACACTTCAGTGGAAGGAAAGGGTGAATCTGAATATTACCATAACAAGAAGGGAGAATTTGTTCCCATGCCTGTAGCAAGAAATGTAACCAGGCCTGGCCTTGGTCTTCTGATACACACACACACACACACACACACACACACACACACACACACACACACACACACAGAGCCTCACTATAAATGCTCTGATTACAAACACGAAAGCAGTCCTACCCGGTAGTCACTGACACTGCTAAGCATTTCAGCCTTTGGGACATTTATATCAGAAAATGCCAAGTTTAAAAAAAAAAAAGAGAGAGAGAGAGAGAGAGAGAGAGAGAGAGAGAGAGAGTTTCATAGGCTATAAATTTGCACAAACTGTTATTGCCATTCATGTTAAGTGATTACACACTGGAGTAAAATATCCTAGGTTTGGTCTTGATTTAAGGCATTTTCGAAATGCCTTTAGAGCAGAAATATTAAGCAAATAGACTAAGCAGACATTGTTCGAATAAACATGTTTGGTGCTTTGGTTCGTTTCGTATGTAAGACACCAAGAACCAAATTTACTTTTCTGACGAATTGTCGTTTACCAGCCTAAAATAACTATTCTGTTTACCGTGCTTGCTTTTCTAGAGCAGACATGCCATTAGTAGGGCATTACCGACTTAAAACACTTGAAAACATTAGGAAGCACAAATGCAGCTGCCTATCAGTCTTTCAGAGTGCGTGCGTGTGTGTGTGTGTGTGTGTGTGTGTGTGTGTGTGTGTGCGTGCGTGTGTGTGTGTAACAGACCGCCCACATCATGCTCATATTTACGATGAAGCCCTACTACCACAGTAGTCTCAGCCATAACAGTGTCAGCCGTAAGAGGCATTAAATTTTAGGCATTCCAGCCAGCATCATATTATACTGATTATACAACCAATAAATCTGACTAAATCAGACCTTTATATCTAAGAACATAAAGTAAAAACCCAGGGTTTATGTCTGTGAGTACTTTTGCCCACAAACATAATTCTCTCTATATTTCTTCAATATATTTAAAACTAGTAATAGTATATAGTTATATACATATGAATAAAATGTATGTTGTATTACACTGTCAGTATCTATGTTAAAACAAAAAAAAGGTTAGAAAGTCCTGACCTAACCACCTGTGCGACATCTACCAAAGCAAAAGCAAACCACAGCTCCAACCAGAGAAAGTTTCCACCCTGTGTGTAATGCTAAAATAAGCACATGTACCAAATGCCAACTGCATCTCTGAGCACTGTGGAAACTGTGATGACTCAGATATGAGCTTGATTAGCGTTTCTCTACCCCACACACACACACACACACACACACACACACACACACACACTGTACTAGTCATATAAGCATGTGATCATTTAAGCATGTGATCATCACCTAGCTCCTATCATACTATTAATACATTGACAATAATTAAATCAAAGAAATCCCGGATGTCTCTTATGACGTGGGTGGCATTCTGCAATCTTAGAAGAAAGAGTAACTGCAAATAAATATTATGTTCTTCTGACCACGATGAAACAATTCTAACGTGGTCTCTGCCAGGATGACCCAGTCACCATCTGCAAGACGCAAGGAGTCACGGAATGGTTTGATATGAGGATGTGAATGATGTAAATCTTATGCCGTGGCCTTCACGGTCACCAGATCTCAACCCGGTTTAACAATGATGGGGGATTTTGGAGTGACATGTTAAACAGCACTCTCCACCACCTTCATCAAAACACAGACCAAAGGAACATGATACTCATCCCTCCAGTAACAGCTCAACAGACCTGTGTAGTAAAGCTCTTCTAGACTCATGGTTACCCAACACCTTACTAAGACACATTATGGTGGTTTTTCCTTTGATTTGTCACCCATCTCTCTCTCTCTCTCTCTCTCTCTCTCTCTCTCTCTTTCTCTATACACATACACACCGTGAAAAAAACATAGTCCACAAGAGAAAATAACAGTTGAATTTATAAAAATGACCCCGTTCGAAAGTTTACATCCACTTGATTCTTAATGTGTTGTTACCTGAATGATCCACAGCTGTGTTTTTCTGTTCAGTGATAGTCGTTCATGAGTCCCTTGCTTGTCCTGAACAGTTAAACTGCCTGCTGTTCTTTAGAACAAATCCTTCAGGTCCCACAGATTCTTTGGTTTTCCAGCATTTTTTGTGTATTTGAACCCTTTCCAATAATGACTGTGTGATTTTGAGATCCATCTTTTCACACTGAGGACAACTGAGGGACTCGTATGCAACTATTACAGAAGGTTCAAACGCTCACTGATGCTCCAGAAGGAAAAACCATGGGGGGGGTTGAAAACTTTTTGAATTTGAAGATGAGGGTAAATTTGACTCATTTTGTCTTCTGGGAAACATGTAACTATCTTCTGTAGCCTCTGAAGGGCAGTACTAAATGAAAAAATGATGTATGTATAGTATAAATAGAATATCAAGAAACGAAAGCTGAAATTCTGATCTATCGTCTCATATTCATAATAACCATCATAACAATATAATAATCATCATAATCTCAGCTTGCCTTCTCCCCATAGTGCATCCTGGTGCCATCTCTTCCACAGGTAAGCGATGCACACACACCCGGCCGTCCACGTGATGTAAAATAAAATGTGGTTCATCAGACCAGGCCACCTTCTTCCATTGCCCCATGGTCCAGCTCTGATGCTCACATGCCCATTGTAGAGGCTGGTGGACAGGGGTCAGCTGCGATGCACTGTGTGTTCTGACACCTTTCTATCATAGCCAGCATACATTTTTTTCAGCAATTTATGCTACAGTAGCTCTTCTGTGGGATCGGACCAGACGGGCTATCCTGACCCAGTCGTCTAGCCATCACAATTTGGCCCTTGTCAAAGTTGCTCAGATCCTTATGCTTGCCCATTTTTCCTGATTACAACACATCAACATCGAACACTGACTGTTCACTTGCTGCTTAATATATCCCACCCCTTGATACATGCCATTGTAACGAGATAATCAATGTTATTCAATTCACCTGTCAGTGGTTTTAATATTATGGCCGATCCTGACCATACCAAACTCGCCAAACCGTGTCTTTATGGACCTTGCTTTGTATACAAGGGCACTGTCATGCTGGAACAGGAAAGGGCCTCCAAACTGTTGTCGCAAAGTCAGAAATATACAACTGCCTAAAATGTCTATACTGTAGCATTACTATCAGCCTTTACTAGGAGGCTGAAACACTGAAAATCCAAACACTGGAAAAACAGCCCCAGACCATTATCTCTTCTCTTCCAAACTTTACTGTTTACTGTGTACTGCACCATGCACTCTAGTAGGTAGTGTTCTCCTGGCAGCCGCCAAACCCAAACTCGTCCATCAGACTGCTAGAGCTAGTGAAGCGTTATTCATCACATTTCCACTGCTCAAGAGTCCAGTGGTGGTGTGCTACACACAACACCACCCCAGGCATGCTGTTGTTGCTTCAAGAGGCAGTTCAGGGCTCTGCAGTGTGTGGTGCAACAGAGGAAAGGTGATTTTTCACGCACTACGTGCTTCAGTACTCGGCGCCCCTGCTCTAAGTTTGAATGGTCTACCGCATTGTGGCTGAGCTGTTGCTGTTCCTAGATGCTTCCATTTTACAATACTAGCATAATGTAAACTGACCCCGTCTAGATCGTCCCGTCTTTAAAGTGTGACAGAACACCGTTTCCACCGTAGGATTCTGTCAGCCAAGTTTAAAGTCACTGAGCTCTTCACCTCTTTACAACCCATTCTGCTCCCAGTGTTTGCCCATGGAGAGTGCATGGCTATGTGCTTGGTTTTATGCACCTGCTAGTAATGGGTGCAGCTGAAACATCTGAACTTAACAATTGGGATGGGTGTTTACATATTTCTGGCAATATAGTGTATATTAAATAAATGTTTATTCAAGCATATATACATATACACTGTCTTGCCACTTCTAACTAGTATCGGCTAACTGACTAACTTTAACTTTGGTGATGAGGAGGTTGTTTTTCAAACTGGTAAAAGTCCAAAAAATAGACAAGGTGTTATTTCTAGTTCCATTTTAAAGCTTGAATATTGGCACTGAAATACTCTGAATTCAGATTCAACATACTGAATTCAAATATTGTATGACGTTCGTTCATATTTTTTTCACCGACTCTGATATCACTCTTTTTGACAACTTTTTCTACATTGGAAGCTCCACGAAAAACAAAACAAAACAAAAATGGGAGGTGTTGAGATTACATGTAAAACCTTTGCAGAAGGATGAGGGGGAAAAAAGCCAAGCACAGAAGCACTGTAAAACTGTATGACAAAGATTACTGTAAGATAAAATTGTAGGATCTGTCTTTGCGGTAACAAGGAGATTTTTTTTTGTAATTTAATACGGAAGAAAAACTATGCATAAAATCAGAAGCACGTCATAAATCTACAAACACACTTACGGGGTCGAGTCCAGGCTGATGCTGTTAGCCTGTGTTGACGATGCTGACTTGTGGTTGGTGAAAGCTTGGCACACCGAGTCATCGATCACATGGTCCACCAGATGCCCGATGGAGGACGGCCGGATCCGGGTGCCATCCGCAGCGAATATGGAACTGCAGGTGACAAGCGACAATCACAGTGCTCAGCACACACACACACACGGAAGGTTATTTATTTCTAAAATTCTTGGAATAGGAAATGCAAATCCTCGGGTTTCCCTTGAAGTTTTCTTATGCGCAAATTAGAAATTTGCATAAGATGAAAAGCCCAGATGAAACATGATGAGATGAAAAGCCCAGCAATGGCTGAATGCCTGTACATGCAGCCAATTCGTACTGACTACAAAGTTTTGCTAATGATATAAAAAAAACAAAGCTATAAATGGGCGTATTACTGATCTTCTGAAACAGTATAACCCATCTCAAGCACTCTCAGTTAGTGGTAGATGTAATTCTTTCAGTCATCGATTTTTTTTCAATGTTATTTGTAAGTTCTTTTGTTTATGATTGTGGATTGCTTTATTGCTTGTGTAATTTTATTTTATTTTTATGTAAAACATTTTTTGAGACTCAGAATGAAACATTTTACATACATACATACATACATACATACATATCATTATTATTATTATTATTATTATTATTATTATTATTATTATTGGGCAGATTGGTGGTTCAGTGGGTGTCACTGTCCTTGTCATTGCTACCGATATTTGCCCCTAGGTGTGAATTGTGTGTGCATGGTGCCCTGAGATTGAACATTGAACAGGTTCCTGACTAGAATAAAATGGTTACCGAAGATGAATGATGAATTATTATTATTATAATTATTATTATTACTACTTGCACTTGAGCTCATTCACACCAAGAGTTTATTCATTTGGCTGAGTGTGTAAGACGCATTCAAACTTGCATATATATATATAAGCAAGCAGGTTTTACTTCAATCGCTGAGCTAAATAAATAAAGTGTGTATAAAATGTGTACGTATATACGTATATTTGAACTCACTGATTGGGCGAGCCCGGGCGTGAGCGGTTAGGCAGGCTCTGTGTCTCCAGTCGTTCGTCTGAGAGAGAGTTCCTGCTCACCGTCTCCCAGTCTGTCCCACTCACCAGCCTCCTGACCATTGGCTTGCTGGGTGACCTGGGGGTCAAACGTCGCCAACAGAACACAGTCAACAACACTGGAACTCCGGTGACCTGAGTTTAAGCTGTTTGGTGTTAAGATGCAGGGCCTATAGCTGCGTTTTTATCATTTGAATTGTAACACAGTGCTCCATTCTGATTGGTGTTGGTTAATAGAAAAGAAAACATACATAGACTTGTATGGTGGATGCTCCATACAATACACAACAGTTTACTACAGACGAGTGTAGAGTTAACTTCATTTTTTGGATGTTTTAGAACAAAATGTTTTTTTTTTTTTTTTATTATTATTTTCATGTTAAAGTTTTCGCTTCAAACTTCAGTAACATGCACATGACATTATAATGAATAGTGACACTTATTAAGGAATTAATTATAGCATTATTGAGCTATATTGAGTTATAAATATGGGCTTTACAGAAAGTGCTAGCCTAAAATGTTCATGTTTCTTAATGCGATCACTTATATAATTATACAGTGCCTGTTAAGACATTAACAGTGAAAACATTAAAATGATGTCAGTTCAAAAGTTTGCATCTCCCCTTCTGAATGTGAGAAATATTCTCTAATATCATGTAAACCTACCACTGACTATACAACAGTCTATAACCTGGGGTTATCCCATGAGCAGCCTTTGGATTTGTCATATTTATATATATACCTTCTTCAGATCAGATCTGGAAACTGACTTCTTGTGTTATGGTAGTTAATTTCTCGATTCTGCCTTGTTTTTGGAACTATAGGATACATTCACATTAGTGTCTCTGAATCCAGAGACCATAAGGGATGCAAACTCTTGCCCTCAACTTACAGCGATAGTTCTGACATCATTTGCACCAGACGTTTCTCTCAGACAATGCTACTGTATTTTATTCATCACTGTTCCTCAAGCGGCCTGGTTTCACTTTTCATTTTTCAGAAGATGCTCTGAAACCTCTCCAAGACATAAATAAAGACTGATGAAATGCTCACTAAGCTGCGTAATAATACGACTACAAAGCGTTATAAGGAAACCAGACACGAGTAATAACTAGACGACATGAATGAATAAATTAAGTCTTAATAAACAGACCAACTGAAAATGTACCTGCTAGAAGCATAGTGCGAAAGCCTTAGCCTCATCTTGAGTCCCAACATCATTTACTATGATACACTAAACAATAACTGTAACGTTAAAACCAAGAGGGAGTGTCTTCTTGCTAAACACATACACACGCACACATACACACGCACACATACACACGCACCCACCCTGTGGAAGCTTCCTGTGTTACTTAGATGCATCTTTCTCAGAATATTTAACCACACACGCTCACACGGAAAACAAGTAGAGGACTGAAGACACGTCTCACCCACTTGCAAGGACATTTTATCCATTTTTTTTGTGCCTGTTGAGTAACTGATTGACTGTAAATACACACACTTTCCAAATCCCACTCACACTCACCGCAAAAGTGCTATACTTATTCGGGATTCAGAAAAGCACAACTGCTTCTCATTTATGTTTCAATCTGTTTCAGTGTTGAATCAGCATTTATAATGATGCTAGACAATGTAGTTTCCTTTACAGTCAGACAAGATTAGATAACATTATTCATGTCTGTAGCAACAAACATCATCATAATGTCACCTAAGTGTTACTAATTCGGAAACAGTGCTATAACACTGCCTTATAAACTCCAGCAAGATGCTTGATTAGTTATTGCTGTTAAAAGAGTCAAAATTTTGAGATGTCACAGATACTCAGACAGGACAAGTAGGCACTTATTTTATTTTATTTTTTTACATGGAGCACTCAGTGGTACAGTTTAAAGTGCTACGTGATACATGTAAGGATTAAGACACTCTGAGACATGCTGTTCAATGACAGTGTAATGAATAACGGGATGTGGAAAGTGTGTGAAGTGAAGTTACTATCAGCATGCACAAAGATGAATCCTTTCCTGTAAAACAGTAGTGTTTTATTCCTCTTACACCACAGCAACTTGACAATGATCGCAATTTTTCATTTATTAAAGTCACACTTTTCATCCGTGAACACTCCATACTGGTGTGAAACAAGCATTTATTACTGATGTACATATGAATATTCTCTAATACCTTCGTTATCACATAAGCGGCTTTTGGCCCCTTGAACTTAATATTTCACCCTCGTGCTACTTCCTGCCTCATCTGTAATAACTCAGACTACAGTTACTGTGCTGCTGTTCAATTTCAAAAGCCACATAACTTATTGTTATTGAGGTTTAGGATAAACCCATTTATAAGCTTATTTCTGTCATATATGTCAACTTTTACATTGTACTACATACTACATATTCTATAATACTGAATAATAGTCCCAGCCAGTCACAGTTTTAAAGACAGAGAGTGTAAAATCATGTCAAATGTCATTCAGTGTTAATTTCGTTGACGAAATATTTTATCACTAAATATAATATAATATATATAATATAATATTTTTATAACTAAATAAAAACGTAAGTGATGAAGACGAAAACTATAATTAAAATATACTGACATTTTCGTTAACTAATGAAAACGAGACGAAAATGCGACTGAGGGACGGTTTTTTTTTTGGTTGTTGTTTTTTTTTAAAAAGATCCAATCAGAATCCATCCTGGCGCGAGGCGCGGTAAGACGCACGCGCACGTTCGAGAAGTAACGCTCTGATGCACGTGGCGACGCGGCGCGCGCGCACACACGATATCTATCTTGCGTGCGTTGGGTGTCTGTCTGACTTAAACTATAATGAATGTAATGGCAACAGCTGGGAGAAAAAGAAGAGAAGAGATATGGGTCAATTTCAGGTTCGAGGTCAAGGCGAATAAGACCTCGTGTACGCCGTGTGGAGCGGAAATCGGTGGTGAAAACACAACGAATCTAAAGTGACGTCTGCGGGGGAATCATCCTGGAATTCACGCAAAAAAAAAGGTGAACACGTTTTTTTGCTAATGCTGTTTTGTCAGCTTATCTGAGTCGGTGTGCTTTTGCATAACTGAAAGAGTCCAACCTCTCACCGACCTGCACTCACTAGAGAAGTGACTCCGTTAGCTCGTGCATTAAAACTGATTGATATGCTAAAGATAAACGGTATTTGTCCTCAAATTGAATCGGTTATGTAACAACATGTAGAGTGCATGTTTGGGAAAAAAAGTCATTTTTATTTAATGTAAGATAGTGATGTTACGTTTGTGAACGAATCTGCCTCTTTAAGTTTTAGGTAGACGTAAACGATCTCGTTCACTTTATGCATTGACCCTAGTGACGGGTCGTTCTTGAACGATTCGTTCATTTTGAATGACTCTTTAATGTGACTCGGGAAGAGCGAGTCGACTCAGGAAGTGATTCATTCATTCGCGCATGCGCAGCATCCCGCAGGCTCTGTACTGGAGTTAGTTCATCTCTCGAGTCTTCGGGTTTGATTCGTTCTTTGGGAAAAACCCGAGAGATGAACTAATCAGTTCTCTTTCCGGCTCAGACTGCATTGGTTAAGCTTATTCATATGAGTAAGAAACAATGAATTAATGTTTTCTGTTTCTTATAGCATTATAGTTTTGTCTTGTTTGTAGTGTTTATCAACGTTTGCGTAAGTAATAAATGTGTTAGCGAAGTAACACGTAACATTTTAATTATATTTGGCTAAAATGAATGAAGGACGAAACGAAATGACTCGCAAAAAGATTCGTTCATTTTGCTGAACGAGACTCAAAGGTCCGAGTCAGTAAAATGATCCGAACTTCTCATCACTAATGGACTCGTACTTGCCGTTCACTAATCTCCCTCTCTGGCGTTACGGTACAGCGCCGTATGTGCGCATGCGCAGCTCTCAGCTCGTGAACGAAATGAGCGAATCAGTCATAAAAATGCTAATCAATATGTTAACATTTATTTTTCAATAAGTTTTTCTTTTTTTTGTAATTATTTTGGAGTTGCACTTTCGCTTTAAAGAATGAAGATTGCAAGTTATAAGCAATACATATCTAATTTTTGGTCTAAATACCTTTCCGACAATAAGGTATATAAATTACTCTGAACCCAAACAAAGTAAAGTTCAATCTTATAAAACATATATGCAATAGTTTAACAAAATTACAGTTAAATTAAACCCACTATATTTTAGTCGACTAAATCTACAGTAGATTTAGTCGACTAAAACTAGACTAAAACTAAAACAAAGCAGATGATGAAAATATGACTAAAACTAAAATTGCATTTTAGTCAAAAGACTATGACTAAAATCTGCCATCAAAATGAACACTGCATGTCATGCCTGCTGAATTACAAAAGATTGCATAACCTCTTATTTGCATCTTAAGAAGTCTAACCCATATTTAGTGTATTACCTGGCAAACACTCTGTCCTTGACTCCTTGCTCTTTTCCGTATTGGACAGACTGAGCCTCCGTTCTTCCGCTGATGGGGGGAAGAAAAGAAAAAAGAAAAACATCGCTGAAATCCATTAGAAGCTTGATTGTCCTATTGCAGTGTCACATTCGCACAATTCATATGTGAATCAGCACACTCGGGGGGTGGGGGGTTAGGTCAGAGGACTGGGATGGACACGTCAAAAGCTTGATTCAGTGAAACATTTTTGTGGTGATCTGGATGAATGTTTTGGGTCTCATTCATGGGGCAACCAAAGGAATTCCAAGCAGTGGCCAAAAAAAAGCCCATTTTATTAGCATACAAGTGACTGGGTGATTATAGAGAGCGATTATATAGTGTGTAATTAATAAAGTGTTTGTTCTACAGAGAGCAATAACCGACAGCCAATTAGGAGGTGTGTGTGGGTAATGGTTATAGGCAAGGTTACATAATAATCATCATTTATGCCTTTCCATTATCATTTCAACGACTTTTGTTGAATGTCTGACGAACTCACAGTTTGTGGGCGTAGTAAAAGTGTAGTACAACTACTGATTGAACTAATGAAAGGCATCTTTTTTTTTTTTTTTAAAGCTGAATCAGGTGTGTTAGAGGAGGGGAAAACCCCCAAACTATGCAGACAGTCCATGTACTCTACACGTCTGACTGTTTGGAATGAACAGGTAATATTTCACCCTTTCCCCCATATCTGTCATGTCTGTCTTTTGCCTCTGTAAAAATTTCCTTTTGGCGTTCAACTTGAGCTTACAGTAAAATTAGATAATTTGATGTCACGTGAGGAAATATGTACCAGGCACTGGGGAAATATCACAGAACGTTACAAGAATGCAATAAACTTAACTACAATCGTAAGTGTGCTGATTCATCACTGACTCAAAGAACTAAAGGATTTTTCCAAGGCTACAGGAACAAAATAGAGTCAGCTCGAGAATTACTGGCACCCTTGGTGGGTGAAAAAGGGTTATTAGAAAATGTTTGCATGGTTAATTAGCTTAATCTAACCATTAGAGAGGATCTAACTTTTCATTTATGCTAACAACAAAAATTTTTCGGAATAATTTTATATAAAAGTTGTTTTCGTGTAGTGTCAATAACCGTTACGTCGTAAATCATGGAAGTGTAAACTCCTTTTGCTAAAATATGGCACTGAGTCTTATCCTATAATGCTTGATGACATCTGAGAATAAGGAGTGATGAAATGGAGATCACTTCTCAATACAGGATGTCTTCCAGGGTCCTTGTCCTCTCTTGTGGACTCACTTTCCTGTGGTTATCAATGGGGCTTGGCTCAGGGAATGGAGATGGACATGTCAGAAGCTCGATTCTGCTGTCAATAAACCATTTTACGTGGCTCATTATCCTGCTGGAAGACCCAACCATGACCCAGTTGTAACTTCCTGGATTTGCAGAGGCAGAGAGGTACTTCATGGAGTACTTCAAGGTTAGATCTATCTGTCTCAGATAGATAGATAGATAGATAGATAGATAGATAGATAGATAGATCTATCCACAGAGCCCCAAAGATCAGTTTCAAGTTCATCACAGGACGTTTGTGGTACACGAATAAGACATCAAAGGTAGGTAGGTAAGTAGGTAGGTTCAATCCATGTTTGTGGTTAGATGAATTTCTTCTGGCATGTCCTCCAAATACTTTGTCGACAGCAAAATGGCATCTAATTATAGATTCAGAGATTTGTTGATCCCAAAATTCAACCATCTTCTGCAAATCTCCAACTGTGGAGATCTTGGAGAACTTTCTGCCTTTGTAACCATCTGTGCATGGGGCAAAATTCTCGTGTCCTCTTAAATACAGGTTTATAAAAGCCCTGGTTGTTTTAAACAATGATGAGCGAGGTAACTTTAGATATTCCGCTATTTTAAAAAAAAAAATCATTGTATTTATAAAGGTTGACATGATTGTCTCATTTTGTTTTTGTGTATTCGCTAATCTTCTGTATACTGTGATCAGGAAATTAGAAAATGTTATATCTCACCAGTAACGGAACTTAGAGCCCAGAGTGAAGTAGTGTGTAAAGAAGTTCTTTTGGGGAGGTAAGGGCCGCTCCAGTCGGAAAAACGTGTGGTGCTCCACGCAGGCCTTCCACACGTTCTTACACGCTCTGTAGTTCGCCATGCTAATCCGGTTGTCACTGAGGGACGAGAATGAGACTGCTTCACTTTTTATTTCTTTACGTCCCTAATTATGTCAGGTCTGATAGTTGGATTAATAGTCAAGCATGGATAAATTGATAATCTTGGGTGCACTGATGCTGAGAAGCCAGGATACTGAGATTTATACTTTTTCACTGACGTGCTTCTATTTGCAATTCCATTTGACTATCTGTAGACAGTGGGATTTAGCCCATTGTTCATCTCTACCTAAAGAGTGCAATGCAGCGGCACTGCAAAATCGGACGGATCGAAAGAGTGGAGGAGTTAGACATGTGCGACGAGTTTTGTTAGTTGAATGTTTTGAAGTTGTGGCATGTTAATAATGCCTTTTTAACGGTCGTCATCTTTCTTACAGATTACAGAGCCAAGTCTCTCTCATAACTCGGCACAACTGCATTGTATAGCTGCGAATGTGGCGCTTGTACCAACATCTTTACTACTTCTTTGTTGAATTTCTGATTAATAAGACGTTGATCATCGCTGTAAAAAATGCCACGTGAGACAATATTCAATATAAATAAAACTCATGACCTTACATGACTTCTCATAAGATGTGCTGGTATGGTGCTAATGTGTTGCTATCTTAACCAAAAAGCAGATTATAACACAGAAAGCACTAATAGCTATGATTTAACCTACTGTCCTATACAGCTATGGATCACACTTAATTAGCAAACATTAAGCAGCACACAAGCCTTGTAAACACTCTCAGAAAAGAAAAGTAAGTGGGGTATTACCTTCAATGGTACATCTTTTGCATATTTAGTATCTATCTTTTTACCTGAATATAGATTACCTTTGAGGAGGCAGGGGCGTGGTTGAGCGCCGGTTTGTGAATGGAGGTCAGAGACGAGAAAATTGAGTGGTAAGGATCTACAAGTGCAGGATTTTTCTAATGAGTGTTCTGCGTTTCAGTGAGTGGTGGCAAGGATAAAAAAAAGGGAGAGATGAGAGCCATGGGAGAGAGAGAGCTGAGCAGCACAGAGCCGTGTGTGTGTGCGCATGCATGTGTGTATATATGTACATATGGAAAAATTGCTGAAAAGCGAAAGGATTAGTAAAGAAAAATAAGATTTCCGGCCCACCCCGTAAAGTGTCACACTGGTGCCGAAACCCAGGAAATTGAGGAAGAGACACATTCCTGGCCACTTGTGGAAATCATTAGACCCTCACCGGAATCCACCAGACGCAACATCAGGCCCTCCTTGAGCTTCCCACAGAGCAAGAGGCGTTTAGCAAACTCTTCGAGCGTGCTGGGGAAGCATGGGGTTGGCCGGACTCCCAGTGGGCGGTCCATTTGCTGCCTCTACCCCCCTGAACCTGGGCTTTCCCTTCCCCTCCCTCTCCCCCTGTGTCTGTCTCTTCTCTCCCTCTGGTCGGTGACTTTTTGGCCACAGCTGTCAGAGTAAGGCCTGGGCCAGTGTTCTGGTATTGCGGGGAACCCGGGCATTTCCAGGACCAATGCCACATAATGAAGGTGGGGGGTGTTGGACTGGGTTCCTGACACACTGCAGGCCACCCCCGATTGAGCTGGGATGCACCATATACTGATGAGTATTCAATGGGTGCATACCACACATTGGTGGATTCAGGCTGTAACCAGACCTCAAGTCACCAATGTCTGGTTCAAGATGAAGCACGGGGCACAGCACACCAGCTGAAGGTGAGGTATGTGCATGGTGCTATGCACGAACATCCCCTAGTGGCTGTCACTATCCAGTTCCGGGCACAAAAGCATAGAATAGCGGTAGCAGTTAGTTCCCACCTCACCCATCCACTGATTTCTGGGACAAACTGGCTGACATTTCAGGTGTTGTTGAGGGGAATGTGTGTGGATGGGCCCTCCAACAGTGTAGCATGCTGTGGGATGTACGCAGCATTGGCTGGGGAGGTGTTGCCTGGGCCATCAACGTCAGCTCTGCATCAAAAAAAACACAGATGATGTGGAGGGTGCAAAGGGTCCTGCCCCTAAACCTCCCGCCCCCCACCCAATGTTATTCTCTCTTTCCCCTATTTTGTGATTACTAAAGAAAGGTTATACCAAGTGCTGCAGAACACTCAAACAAAAGAAGAAACGACCCAGTTATGGGTCCCAAAGAGCCGTGGGGAAATGTTATTCCAGGCGACTCATCATAATCCAATGGTGGGGCATTTAGGTCAGGACAAAACACTAAACCATCTCATGGCCTGCTTCTATTGGCCAGGCATTTGCAGCGTTGTTCGCAGTCAGTCCACCAGCCCCTGCAAAAGCACCATTGCAACCCCTTCCATTATTCGAGGTCCCCTTCGAATTGGTCACTGGGCCATTAGAATGGACTGCATGAGGTCATTGCTACATTGATACACCACATCAATCTCTTTAAACCATGGAGAGGAGTGGTCCCTGTGGCTTTGGCAATGGTTGTTCTGGAGAGGTAGGAGCTAGAAACAGAGGTGAAACTAAAACCGGGGCCTCAATCCACCCCGGTCCCTTGTGGAGACCACCTCTCACCATCCCAAATCACAGAGGTTGCCAAGTTACAGATGGAATTTTCCGACGTGTTTTCGCCTCTACCTGGACACACTCATCTCAAAGACCACCACACAGACACCCCCAGGAGTGGTGCTGTGCAGCCATCCCATCGTTTGCCCGAACACAAAAAAATAAGGGATGCAGGAGGAGTTCACAGCCATGCTCGATATGGGGGTAATCAAGGAGTAACTGGTCCAGCCTGGTGGTCCTGGTTCCCAAGGCAGACAGTTCGGTCTGGTTTCGTGTGGATGTTAGAAAAGTCAAAGCAATGTCCAAATTTGCTCGGTCGGTTAGGTGTGGCTCGCTTTCAGTTGACACCGGATTTGACAAAGGGATATTAGCAGATCCCTCTGACTCCCATATCTCATTGGAAAACAGCCTCTTCCACTCCATTTGGTTTATACCAATTCGTGACCCTCCCTTTTGGGTTGTTCAGAGCCCCAGTGACATTCTATGGACAGAATCCTCCATCCGCACACTGCCTATCTAGATGACATTTATTATTTATAGTAATGATTGGCAGCATCTAAGGGCTGTCCTGAGATCGTTGAGACAGGCACAACAAAACCAAAGAAGTGTGCAACTCGATGGGTGGAAGTATCTGGGCTTCCACTTGGGCTAGGGGAAAGTGCGTCCCCAAATTGATAAGGACCAGTATTGTACAATTTAGTTAGCTTTCGGAATAAGGCCTAATAAAAAGGTACACTACATGCACCTTCCTAGAGAAAAGATATAGATTAAAGGTACAAAAGATGTACACTTACAGGTAGAACCCCTTTCCTCTGAGATATTAAATGTCTACAAATTAAAGCTGCTTGAGGAAGAAACGAATATTCATATATGGAAAGGTCACTATGAATATATGGAAGGTCATAAACATGGCATTATTAAGTAGGATGTGTGCAACATAAAATTTTCACAGCAAACAATATTTCAGAAAACATGCGACAAATTCCATTCCATGTGGGAAAACTGCTTACCGATTCTTTTCGAAGTTGGATAAAAAACTGTCTTGATTTGAAAGATATTTTGACAATTTTCACCCTGAGAAAATGTCAGAGGAAATGGGAAAGAGAACAAAAATATTTACCTCTATGCTACAGGCCACAGACTCTAAAAGATAGACACATTTTTTTATTTATATACTTGATTCTATTTTATATTAAACTAAATGCAAATGAAATTAATAAATAGCAGTTTAGACAATTAGTGTATCAGCGTCTTTCAGTGGAATGGCAGTGAAAACTTGTGGTTGATATCCATGCAAATGAGCGATGTATTTCAGTCTGTTTTTAAAGGCAGTTTACATTTCAGAACTATATATAGTAGGAGATTTCACAATTGCACAATGAAGGGTTTTCTGAAGCTGCCACACACAATACATATTTCTAATTATTTCTTATTTGAACCTACACTCGGCTTCAATCTTACACACACTTCACAACTATCAGTAGATATTATGGTATAACGGAGGAAAACCATATAATTAAATATACATTAGCACAGTCAACCACTAGTCAGTGTACAGTATATGTGCATGTGCACGTGTCTAGATTTATAATGTATAAGGGACAGTGTCGTGAGTACTCACCATGGGAAGTGGTTAAGCCGTACCCTGTTTTTATAAATGCAGATCCCAGCAGCCATCACGCCAATGTAGACCTCAGTGTTGCTCTGGTCCTGTCATATACAGGTTTGGTTTTCAAGGGAAAGAGCTTGGTTGTAATTTGGAATATTACTAAGTATTTCAAAAAATTGAAAACAACAACATCAAGCATTTCTTTAATTTGGGGAGTTTGCTCAAATTCCCGATTAAAATATTACTCAAAATTGACAAACTGATTTGATTTCGATGAAATTCTTTGGCCTGCCTTTCAAAGCCTACAGTTTATTTTCTGTTATGCCCTATGTAATGAACAAATATAGGGAATAAGAATCCATTTGGGATTCATCCCAATACACTCCCAACAACACGTGCTGGTCCAAGTCCACGCTCGGGACCAGTTCTGGGTGTGTTTGGGGGCGGGGTTCATAATCGCAGGTTTGCATTCACATAGAAGAATTCCTTTCCTAACCGTGGATTGACTGCACAATGCAATATGCTGCCTGTGTACACACAGGTTGGCAAAGTGGTAAGCACTAGATTCAGCTGTTTGCTGTATTGTGAACCCCAGACCACCATTTTTAACTCCTGGTCACTGTGATTATTTCTGACAAAATAAAGTAATCTACATTTCGTGATCATACGATGAAAAAACTTAGTAACTTCCTTAGATGATGACAAATCGAAGATTGAGAATACACAAACTGCTGTATATGCTGTCAATTTTAAACCAATGCATTTCTTGGAATTTTGCACCTTATTTATGTACTGTACTGTACAGTGCTGAGGACTTTCTTCATTTTTTGGACGACATGTGAGGAGAGACAGTCCAGGAACACAAACAGGCCTCAGTAAAAGGGTGAAAATAAAATGTAGGGGGGGGAGCAGGCAGAAAGGGATAGTTACTCACTCGAGCATAGTGCAGTTCCACTCCATACAGCTCTAAAGAACTGGCAGAATTCAAGTAGTTAAACTCTGACTGAGCAGGAGTGAGTCCACTGGAGAAAAAAAAAAAGAGAGAGAGAGACGTCATTTGTGCAGTCTGTAAGGAGACTCGATCTTGGAGTTTGGAACAATGAGCTGCCTTGTTCTAGCCTGTGTGTGTGTGTGTGTGTGTGTGTGTGTGTGTGTGTGTGTACTCAGCTGCTTCCTTTCTTTCCCCCCACTTAGTCCAATCACGTTGTCTTTTACATAATTATATATAGAGGATTTCCAGTTAGCAGCTTCTCCCAGCTTACGTGTGCTGCTGGTGCAGTTTGGCGACCTCCTTCTCAAAATCCTCCGGTGGATTTGGGATGAAGCTGTACTCGGAAAGGTAGTCTGGCGACTGCTCCGACTGGCTGTAGTCCCCCAACTCGGCTGCAACACAGAGCGCACATTGTGACCGGGTGTGTGTGTGTGAGAAAAAGCCGGAGTGCACAATGGCTCCTTTGCCCACTTAAAGTCTCAAACAGCAAATCTTCCAATTTGCTCATGGTCATGTAAAAGTGTAACGCTGGGCCAAAAGCCAAAGCCAGATGTTAAGACTCCATAGCTCCAACCAACATCTGAGCCGCCACCTATAACGATCAGCTTAACTATTACCATCATCACCATGAATCTTTGGCAGTTGATTACTGATGCTCTTATTTTTGGAGAGTTTAATGACATGCATTTATGCAAACGAACCTTCATCTTATGAACTGTGCGTAAATTTGCATACTTCACAAAACCTCAAATCTATTTTGCAAATTTACATTTATTCCCAACAATCCTAATCATTCATTCATTATTTCACTTGTTTAAAACATTAAAGGCTTAAAACACATCCCAGAGTACCCCTGAGTTCATAAACAGAAGGGTAAATATACATATTGAACCTTTTCCTAAGGGTATAGTTTTGATAGATTTCTTGCAGTACAGTTTTATGGCTGAGGCTGAAAAGGGTACTGATGAATGTTGGCCAATTTAATCATTAATTCCTTCTAAAGAACAGTGTTGAAACTGCTCTGATAAAAGAAATACTCACCCTGAACAGCGTAAGAGGCCAAAACCGCTGCTGCATTCTGGGGACACGGTAACCTAACAGACCAAGAGGACACACGTCGCACCATATTCGCAATTTACAGCAAATACAAAGTAGAGTTCCTTGA